>JAJOOO010006876.1:0-62642 GCA_029582685.1 Solanum piurae | reverse complement strand
AGAAAATAACTCCACACCCATGTACAAGTCCTCTTCTTCTTCTTCAACCCATCATTTTAAAGACTTCAAATTCTCTGCCTTTTGTTTTGTTCTTCTTATTTTTTTTCATTTTTCGTTATAAACAAACTAATTGAATTTTCAAGAAGAAGGAAAATAATCGAACCATTGGAGTTAAAAAGTTAGCCAACATTCATGCATCTCTATTTTTTAATAACTCCGATCAAGCAACCATCACCATTCATTAAACTTATTAAAAATGGTATAAAAAAATTGATATTCTTTTGATTTCTCTTCATCGTCGATTTTGAAATAATTTATCGACATCGATTATTTTCACAAAAAATTCAATAATCACAGGAAGAATAGAATACAATGAGTGACAGGGAAAGAAAAAAAAGGCAAAAGATTAGGTAGGTGTATTAGGGTTGGGTGGGAGATATTTTCTTTTTTGTTATCGTTAAGGAATTAGGAGTGATAGGGAAGAAGATGAAGAAGAAAGGGTATTGGGTTAAGTCGGGGGGGGGGGATTTTCTTTTTTATTCTTTTTTTAATTTATTTTTTCTAGATTATTAAAGGCTGAAAATATTTTTTATTTTTCAAAATTAAAAATTTAGACCCATGTGCCACGTGTCGTAATTCTATTCGTGATTTAAAAAAAAAATGTGTGTGAATTACACGCACAATATTTGTAAAGCTAGTTGTCATTTTATGTTCAACAGATAAATATTCGTTAATATTAAAGTGTCTAATAGGTAAGAGTCCTAGTTGAGGTGTCTAAATAAATTATGCGGACAACTTTAAGGGGCCGTGGATGACTTAAGCCTTTCTTTAATTTATTAAGTATTATATTATATATGGTAATTGAAATAGATAATAAATAAAAGACATATATACGTGAGGAAAATAAGTCAATAAAATGATTTCTTACTTATAATATGAATTACATATTAAGTTGTTGGGAAAATTATAATCCAATGCCTTTGGATCATCAATTACCCTACATATATCTACACAGTGCGCAGTAGATATTAGATTTTAATCATGTTGATAAACTAGATGACCAAGAATACACTTATTAGGTAACTTTTCCTTAATTATTGGACTTGTAAGTACCTTAACATTAGACTATAATTGCAGATTTAGGGTGTGTTTGGTAGGAAGGAAAATGTTTTTTATGGAAAATATTTTTTTGGAAAATAGGTACATTTTTTATTTATTTTCTCATGTTTGATTGGTAAGTAGAAAATATTTTTCGGAAAAGATTTTTTAGTGTTTGATTTATGAATGAAAAATATCTTTTATTTTTATAAGAGTATAAAATAATTTTTGAATTGAAACTGAAAATATTTTTTTTAAAAAAAAATTCTTATAGTGCAACGAGAGCTCTCTAGAAACCCTGCCATCAGAAACCTAATTCATAACAATCACCGGAGTTATGGCCTTGCTGGCCGTTGGCCAGTCTCCTCCGGTGGAGGCTGTGCCAACTGCTCAATTGATAACAGAGGATCCTTTGAAGAAGACTTATGCAAACATATTAAAACCTATTCAACCCCAACACAAATCTATTCCACTAAAACAAATTGCTTATTTACATGGGGAGCCAAGGATTGTATGGGAAGAAAAAGAGGTGAATCAGATGATTATCAATGAAGATCTGCAGTATGTTGTAGTAGGAAAATTTTCATATGGGTGGCCTAATATTCAAGATCTGAGACGACTTATCCCGAAACAATGCGAGCTAAAAGGGGAGGTAAACATTGGGCAGTTAAGCAATAGATATATCCTGATTAGGGCAACAAGATTAGATGATTATGTGAATCTCTTATCCAAGCCGCAATTTTATATTACACATAATTATTGGTCATATCCGATGTGGACACTCAAATGGGATCCATGTTTCGATCCAGAGGAGGAGACGTCACCGACAATAGCCTGGATATCCTTTCCAGCATTGCCATCAAATATTTTTGGAAAAGAAGTGGTGTTCTCTTTAGCATCGGCAGTTGGCAAACCATTGCAAGTGGATTTGGCTACCCAGAATAAAACTAGGCCGAGCTGTGGAAGGGTCAAAGTAGAAGTTGATCTACTTGGGGAATTTCCAAAAATAACCAATCTTGGTATGAGGATGAAAACGGAAGAAGTAAATGAGAAGTGGATACGAATTAATTATGACTATGTGCCCAAATATTGCAAGTTTTGTAAGCTTCAAGGGCATAATGAGAAGGACTGTTTTATCATTCATCCAGAACTCTACCCAACAGAGGAGAACAAAGAAGAAGAAACGTCAGACAGTAGAGAAGAAAAAATTATCAAAGGGGGGAAGACAACCATACAATAGTAGGGTGGAGCAATGATGGAATCCTAGGCCACAATTGCTAGAACATGGGAAAATAACATGCAACAAATTTGAGGCACTAGAAGATAAGACAGCGAAGGAAAAGACAGATCAAGTGTTAGGGGGGAGAGACCAAGAGAAAGGATAAGAACACCACCAAGTGGAGCATGAGCATATAGAAAGTATAGTAGAACAATCAAGAGGATCCAATAATAAAAGTAAGCAGAATAACGCCCAGAGTTCAGTGAATAAGAATGGTGATCTGGCAAAAGAATCTGTGCAATCAGAAAACACTCCAGAAAAGAACTTGAGCAGGTACATGAGAGTGATGGAGTTGACACTGATGCAATGCTTGCAATGTCAAGAGAATAAGGGGAACATATTGTGGAACTGATTGATGAAAAAAGAGATAAAGAGGTACCTAAAATAAAAACATCTACAGAACAGGAAATCAATGATAAGTAAAATTCAGAGGAGGATGAAAGTATTGATGTTAATGTATAATATGTGAGTAAAAATGGAGATCTATCACCAAGACAAATTGATCATCTTAAAAGCAAAATGAAGAAGAATACAAAGCAGGTTCTACCTCAATCACAAATAAATACAATGAATAAGAAGGGGCCGTCTTTTACATTTGATTAATGATTAATAAGGCCATCTTTTGGAATATCAGGTCTGTTAGGACTCAAAAATCTTTTGAGCGACTAATAGATCTGCATAAAAGACATCACTACTCGTGCATTGCTATATTAGAACCTTTTCAGAGCCCTAGTGAATTGGAAGCTTATATGAGGAAGTTAGGTCTTCCTAATTCTAGGGTGAATAGTTCATCAAAAATTTGGGTCTTTTGGGAAGACAATTGGGTGGAGAAAGGATCAACAGACACTATGCAACAATTAACAATGCAATTTCAACTTAGAGGTGGGGATGTGTGCTTCAGGGTAACGACTGTATATGCAAGATGTAGTACCCTAGAAAGACTAGAATTATGGAATGATTTGGAGCATATTGCTGCTAAAACTAATAGTCCTTGGTTGGTAGGAGGTGATTTCAATATAATTGTAGATGAGTTGGAGAAATTAGGTGGTTTGTCAGTGACGTTGCAGGAAACAACTGACTTTACTGATTGTATTAGTGCTTGCGCATTAAATGAGTTGAAATTTGTAGGTAGTTGCTACACTTGGTGGAATGGACGTATTGAAAATGATTGTATCTCTAAGCGACTAGATAGAGTCTTGGGAAACAATGAATTCATGCAGTTACTACCTAATAGTGAGGTGCATCATCTAATTAGACAAGGTTCTGATCATGCTCCATTACATGTGATTGATAATGGCTCTTAGGAACAGGTGGTAAAATCATTTCGATTCCTAAACTTCTAGACTAAGCACCACGAATTCATGAAGATAGTAGAGGAAAGTTGGATAGATGAGATAACATGATCTCCTTTCTATATAGTTCATGCCAAATTGAAGAGGACTAAAACTGCATTGTCAAAATGGAGCAAGAAGACCTTTGGGGATTTTTTCCAAAAAATTGCCACATTAGAAGATGTGGTGAAGGCAAAAGAGGTACAGTTCGAAATCTCGCCTATTGCAGAAAACAGAAGCTCACTCAGTAATATGGAGGCAGACTTAAAGAGATACCTTCATATTGAAGAGGAATACGATCAAGTTTGAAATGGTTCACAGATGGAGACAACAACACAAAATTATTCCATGCTTATGTGAAGGGAATAAGGAGAAAACATCAAGTCAAGGAAATTCAGACAACGCAAAGAGATATAATAAATAATTCACAGAATATAGGAGAAGAAGCGGTAAAAGTGTTTAAGGAACAATTCAGGGAGACCTCTCAGGATAACACATTGGAATTGATCCAGTGTATACCTAAATTAATCACAGAAGGGGAGAATGAGGGGATGGTACAAATGCCATCCAAAGAGGAAGTGAAACATGTGGTCTTTCTCATTAAATAGAGATAGTGCAAGTGGACATGATGGTTTCTCGGGTCAATTCTTCCAATCTTGTTGGGAAATAATTGGAAATGATATTACAAACAAGGTGAAGGCCTTTGTTTTTGGACAAGAGTTACCCAGGTATGTTACCCATACCAACCTAGTGCTTATTCCAAAAAAAGAGGAGGTAAATAAATTTGGAGAATGGTGAAAGTGTTGCCCAAAATTATTTTCCTTAATCAGTCCGGCTTTGTGAAGGGAAGAAGCATCAACGAGAATGTATTGCTTGCACAAGAGATATTAACATAAGAAACAAGTTGCATAATATAGTGGTCAAGATTGATATGTCAAAGGCATACGATAGAGTGTCGTGAAAGTTCCTTATAAGGGTGCTAAGAAGCTTTGGTTTCTCAGAACGGATTATTGATATGATTGTGAGATTAATAAGCAGTAGCTGGTATTCAGTTTTGATGAATGGGCAGTCATATGTTTTTTTCCAATCATCCAGAGGTCTAAAGCAAGGAGATCCTTTATCGCCCACACTTTTCGTAATTGCTGCAGAAGTCTTGACAAGAAATCTGAATAATTTATATGAAGAACATGATTTTATAGGCTATGGCATGCCTAAGTGGAGCCCAAGAATAAACCATCTTTCATATGCTGATGATACCATATTATTTTGTTCAGGACATGGAGGATCAATGAAAAAAATAATGAAGGTACTGCGAAAATATGAAATAAAGTCCGGACAGATGATCAATCTAGGACAAAAGCTTATTTTATCTTCTTGAGAAGACATCAGTGAGAGTGTGCAATCGAATTAAAAGGGATAACCGGCATCAAACAAGGCAATTTCCCATTTATATACCTAGGTTGCCCTGTATTCTATGGTTGGAAGAATCAAAACCATTTTGAAGATTTTCTTAAGAAGGTGATGAAACGACTCAATCTATGGTAGAATAAACTGCTATCATTTGAGGGAAGACATATATTGATCAAACATGTATTGCAATCCATGCCAGTGTACCTACTCTCAGTTATGAACCCTCTGACTGGTGTGATTGAGCAACTGCATAGAATTTTTGCTAAATTCTTTTGGGCGAATGCTACAGGATCGAGAAATAAACATTGGGTGTCTTGGGAAAATATGTGTTATCCGAAGGAGGAGGGAGAAATTGGTCTCAGATCTCTCAATGCAGTGTCTAATGCTTTATTTTCTAAGCTCTGGTGGAATTTCAGAACTTCTACATCATCCATGTGGAACAAGTATTGCAAAAAATTACATCCTATCATGGCTAAGGGATGTGGTGCTTCACACGTTTGGAGAAAAATGCAAGCAGTAAAAGAGGAAATAGAGCATAACATATGGTGGCAAATAAAAGCAGGAAATTCCAGCTTTTGGTTTGATAACTGGACTAGACAAGGAGCTTTATATTATATAGAAGGTAAAGATGCAAGAGAAGAAGAACTGGAAGTCATGGATTTTACAAAGGGAGGATAATGGGATAGACAGAAACTAAGGGATAAGCTATCTGAAGAAATCACAGTACATATTTTGGAGAACATAGTACCACCAGCTGATTTGCAAAGTAATGATATACCTTGGTAGATGGGGAATACCCAAGGCAGCTTCACTATGAAATCAGCCTGGGAACTATTGCGATAGACAAAGGAAAATAAGGAAGAAAATAACAAAATCTGGGCTAAGGGAGTTCCATTCAAAGTTAATTTTTTCTTATGGAAGGGTTGGAAGAGGAAGATTGCCACAGATGACAATTTGCAAAGAATGAAGATAAATATTGTGTCTAGATGTTGGTGTTGTGAGGAAAAATACAGAATAAATCATGGCTCATCTATTTCTAATAGCACCCATAGCTACTAAGCTATAGAGGCAGTTTGCTATTTTTGTAGGCATTGCCATAGAAGACATGAATATGAAACAACTCATAAACACATGGTGGAATATTCACTCAACACCAAAGTTGGAGGCAGTATACAGAGCAATACCAGCATTCATAATGTGGATTATATGGAAAAGGAGAAATAGTATCAAGCATGGAGGAAATGTGACTTTGAATAACACGATATGGTAAATACAAGACATGATTAGGAAACTACTCAAAAGCTTATACCCTTGGATGAAGATATGAAAGGAGGATTGGCCTCACATGGTTAACTTATTGAAGGAATACAAACCAAGATTACACTATTATTGTGTAACTTGGAAATTTCCAGCAAGGGATAGGGTGAAATGTAACACTGATGGGGCGTGTAGGGGAAATCAAGAAATGAGTGCACTTGCTTTCTGTGTAAGGGATAAGTTTGGAGATATGATATATGCTGCTGCCAAAGGAATAGGTATAGACACAAATACATAAATAGAATCTATGGCTATTAAGGAAGCTTTTGGGTTTTGTCAGTCCATTAATCTAAAGGAAGTAACGAATGAAACAGATTCCCTCACACTGAAAATGATGATTGAGAGGAAATGGAAGGTGCCATGGGACCTTATAGAGATGATAGAAGGAATAAGGGTCCAAATGCAACTAATACAAGTAAACATAAAGCATATTTATAGACAAGGAAACACAGTGGCAGATTCATTAGCTAATGAAGTTGTAGACACACAAGACACAAAGGAATATCACAGTTTTTATGAGCTACTAGCACATATAAGGAAACACATAAACATGGACAAGGCTCAAATTCCTAACCTTAGGATTAGGACACGAAGAATAAACAACCAATGAAATAGAAAAGCAAAAGCAGGGGAAGGAAGAAGATACATATGTAGATAATCATAAAAGGGATCCCAATAGTTATATGCCGAGAGAAAAAAAAAACACTTTGATCTACCAGGACAAGATCCTAACCTAGCTAGTTCCCATAGCTACCGAAAGCTTCACTAGAAAGAGGGGTCTTGTTTCCCACCACCACAGTCCAGAATCAACAGTGAGCTTCAATTTCAATCCACCACTTGGAGACAACAAGATATTAGATCTAACAAAACAGGGCGAGAAGGAAATGAAAATTCTAGACTCACCAGAGGCTAAGGAAGACGATAGATAGAGACTTTCTAACAACAATCAAGGATGGAGCTTGCTTGAAGATGCTGATTCCAGCTCAAAAGAAACATCACAGAAGGCGTCGAAGAAGAAGGAGAGTACAAAGTACTCTTTAACTATGTTTAGTGTTTTTTTAGATAATTAAGAAACTTTGTTTTTTTTGGATCAGGCGGTTTGGGCCTGTTTTTCGTTTGTTTTTTACAGATTATTAATAAAATAGATCCACCTGAGGACCTAAGATTTGATTTTTTAAAATTTTTTTAAAAATTAACTTAAATTTTTTTGGGGGGTGGGGGCTGATAGGGGGTGGCGGGGTGGGGTGGGGTGAAAATAAAAATTTGAATTTGAAAATATTTTTCAAAAAAAAAACTTTAAATTTTTTTGGGGTGAAGGGGGGATGGGGGTGGGGGTTTGTGGGCGGGTGCCAGGGGTAGGGGTGGAGTGAGGTAAAAAAAAAAAAAAATTGAAAATATTTTTTAAAAACAAACTTTAAAATTCTTTTTTTGGTGGGGTGCTGGCGGAAGGGGGGTGGTAGGGAGCTGGGAGGGAGGGGTGAGGGTGGGGTAAAAAAGCAAAAAAAACTGAAGTTGAAAAATATTTTTTAAAAATAAACTTTATATATTTTTTTCAACAAAAAAAATTGATTTTTTCAACAAAAAATTGTAATTTGAAGTTAGGGGAAAGTTTTGGAAAATGTTTTCCTTAATTTTTTAAGGGAAGTCATTTTCCTTAAATTTGAGGAAAATGAGTTGATTTGAAAAATATTTTACCCAACCAAACATGAGAAAATTGAATAACATTCATACCAAACACACCCTTAATGACATACCTAGTAAAGTCTTGAGGTTCCATATAAAAAAGAGGAAAAATAATTTCTTGACAATATCCAAACAAGGAGTGATCAAGGTGATTGTAGCGTGTCAACGAGTTTCAAGATGATAGTTTGCAACATTCATTGAGGAAGAGATGTCATTTTTACCTCCACGAGGTAGTGATAAGGTTTGTGTATATTCTATCTTTTTCAGACCCCATTGAGTGAGATTTCACTGAATATGTTATTATTGTACTAGGAAGAGATGTATGGCATGGTTGGCGACTAATATTGCATAAAGCTTGATTCCAGGTAGAATGCAATGATCTTGATGCCACACTTTATGTATATATAGTGTATACAAATATGTATTAGTATACAAGAAATAACCTCAATAAAACTCCTAGATAGACCTGGCTAGGATAGATAAGACTTCGCAAGGATTCAAATAAAAGAATTTCACACAAATCCCATAGTGTTAAGAGCTAGTTATATCCTATTCATATTCTTTCAAAATTACATTTATTTCTTAAATTTGGTGAAATTCGGATACATCTCAAAACGTCCTGATACATCACATCCCGGTTTCGGATATACCTTTTATTTTTCTAACAATATATATCAACCTTTTGTCATTGTCTAATTTATCTTAAATGGGGTTATTTCAAATATTTGCTAATAATTGTTTTCTTTGTTTGTCTAAAATGGTGGAAAATTATGCAAAAACAAGAGAAAAGACATAAAGTCACCACTAAAGTTATCCGTATTTGCATAAAGACACTTTAACTTTGAAAGTGTCCTATCACCCCACAAAACTATTTAATATCTTTGTAAATGAGTCATTTTGACCCATTTCCTCGTCTGGGTTGTTACCACGCACATGAGGCGCGTGAAGCAGTGTTTTCACTGCCATTAACCAGCTATAAAGTGCCATGTGTCATTTTATTTCTTTATTATTAATTATTTAATTAATTTACACCATCTTCCCCAAATTTAAAGAGAAAAGAGTTGTTGGTAGCCCTAAAATCGATTTCAACTTTTTTTCCAAAGCAAGCTCAACGTTGGTGCTCTCTCTTTGACGAATTCATTCTTTTCCATTATCTTCTTTCACCCAAATTCAAAAACCCAATTATCTTTTCTTCATCTTCTTCAACTTAGAAGATCCATTTACTTCATCCATTTTTATCACTTTTTTTCTCGTCTCTTGCTTTTCTTTGCTTCTTTTTCTTCTTTTATCCTTTTTTTTAAAAAAACAAAAACAAATGTGAACTCCATTGATTAGAGAGTACTATGAAACTCCATTTTTATTCTTATTTTTGGTCTGAATATAGAACTCCATTACCTTTCTTTAGTAACTTGAGGGTTGAATTGATTTTTTTCTAGTGATGATTTAGTGGCGGAAATAGTGTTGTAACATGGAAGCATCATGGAGGCTACGTTGAAGGCGACAATGGCTGCTACTTTTGGAGGATTTACAGCAAAGAACAAAGGATTTGAGTAATGAAGGTTGAAAAAGAAAGAGGAAAAAATGAAAATAAAGTTAATAAAACTAGAAAAAATGAAAATGAAACTAAAAATTAAAAATTAAAAGAATTTAATACGTGGCAAACAACAACTGGTGCGTGATTGTACTTCTTTTCTTGCAATTGAGGTTGGGTGAAAAGTGGGATATTTATAACACTCTTAAATTGTTCAATGGGGAAATATGACACCCACAAAGTTAAGGTGTCTTTTTGAAAATTCGAAACAACTTTAATAGCAACTTTATGTCTTTTCTCCAAAAACAACACAAAGATCAATTGTGATGTTGACTCACATGATCAGTTGAAGACCAATGGGACATGTAGAATGATATCTAATAACATATAGTTAAAACACAATATAATACACATTCATAACTTCTCATTCATACTTGAGAATTTTGCTAGAGACAAGAGAGGTGATAATTAAGTTCTCCAAAAATATAAAATTTAATTTCTATCTTATAGTTAATTAATAACCACCAAAATGTTCAATGTATATATTATCAACAAAACGCATTTCAAGTTTTATGTCAAATAAACAATATTCAGAAAAAAGAATGTTTAGTTTCTGGAAATAAATAAATACACATTGCCACAATCTTTTGTTGTCTTGAAAATTGTCCATGGGACCAAGTAACTTTAATTTGGCGCAAGTAGTTCTTTAATCTTTTTACTAAATTTTTCCTGTTTAAAAAATTGACTAAACGAACATAATAAAGCATTAATTTTTTTGTCTTAGAGTGATGAAATTAAACAGCTACAAGCCGGCCAATAATTAGCATCCAAAGTTTTAATTCTCAAACGGTCAAACCTATTATGCTTTTATCGAAACTAAATTAATTTCAACATCTTGAGTGTAACAAGACATGTTAGGTATTCTATTGATACTTTGAATAGCAAATCATAACTATTGAATATCTTTTAGTTTCATCGATATAATATAATTTAAAAATATTAACGGACTGAATCGATCCATTGACACTCCTAGATATATATATATAATGACAAATTAATGTTGTATGCTTCATGGTCAAATTTCTCAAGCCTTGACAATGAAACACACGTCTCTCCTTGAGCAAAACCATGTGACAACCACATGGACGCTCCCTCTATTACAAGCATTTAATTTCTTCCATGTCAACCTTTAAATTTAATGCAAAAAACTCCATAACTCCCATGTGGGAATTCTCTATTTTTATCGATGTAGTGTTATGTAACATAACCTCCTTATTTATTTCGATTTCATAAAAAAAAAACATTTTTATTCTTTGTTCTTTGTACATAGACATAATAAATACATTACGACATGTCTATATTTAGCTATGTTCGAACTTCATTTTCATGAAAATGGCACTTGTCAAGCTAATTGCGCTATACTTTGTTGCTTATATAATCCACCAATCAATTTTTAGTTAAAGAACATGCATTGGGAGGAAAACATGAGCTGGAAACGGCAGCTAAAATATCATGTATTCCAAGAAGGAAAGACACGAAATGGATCGTTTAGTTAAAAAAAGACTCGTATCTAATTAATTAACTAGCTGATGAGATAATATATAGTTTACAAGGCGATGTCATATAGCTAGTCAGAGAGGATATAATCATGTACACAAGGGAAGAATGAGTTCAAAGATTCAATTCTTACTAGACTTCTTTTCTAGGGATTTTCATATAAGATTGAGAGCCCGAAGATCAGGTTCATTTAATTTGATAAAATAACCCTAATTATTATTATTATTTTTTAAAAATAGTTTGTATAATCATGGTTTAATTATGCATAATCATTGTGTATTTATCACACTCATTGTACAATTATTATATATGTATTATATTTACACTAAATACATTGTTGTATATGTATTATATACTTGGTATACACTTAGTAGGCGTTTGGCCATGCGATACCATATCACGATATGGTATCGTGAGATGGAATCAGCGTTTGGAAATGCAATTTTACGCTGATTCCATCTCATGATTCGTGATTCCATATTCTCCAAAAACCATGATATGGAATTATATGGTAATTCCATATCATGAATTGAGATATTTTAATACAAAAATTGATCCACGAGTTTATATTTTGTTAAAAACAACCCCACATTTATATCTACTAACCATTTATTTCATATGTAAATAAAATTTATAATACTTTTTAAAATTTATTATTCTCACCGACATAAAATTTATTATTCTCACCAACATATATTCACTTTAACTCACACCAACCGATTGTTAAAGTGATGAAATATTTATGGTCTATGAGCATGAAAATATAGTTGCGGATGATATTGACCAACGAATGGCTCAAAGTAACAATGTTGGTTCGTCTTCTCGGTCACATGATCGAGAAATGCAAGTTCAATGTAAGGAAATTGTTTGTACTATGTGGGAGGATTATATTAAAGACTAGTACACTACAATTTATGTTCAATTTTTTTTATTAAGTTAAAGTTAGATGAAACAATTACTTAAGTGGAGAACAAATAGCTTTGTAATAATTTATTATGCGAATTTATAAATTTGTTTATTTGATAAGATTGAATAAACAATTGGGGCTATTTTAATAGTTTTACAACTTATGAGATTTTTATGTTTATGAGAAAATATACAACACAAAAATTCTATATCGCATATCCAAACAAAACTTTATTTTCATGGCCAAACGGGCCCTTAATATACACTAAATTTACATTTGTACCACTTACGACTACGCGCGTAAATTTTGTTTCCCTTTGACTAAAACTGTAAACTTTCTTTTTTTATTTTGTATTTGCATACATTCTCCACCCCAAACACAATTAAAACAAATATAAACAATAGTGGTATATTTTCTAAATATAAAATACATTTATTTACAAAATTAAAGGGTTCACAACATATATAGATCACTAATGTTTGCATGGGTAGACTGTCTACGTCAAATTCTTAAAGGTATAGTTCTTCTTCGAATCCTACAAATGTAGAATAGTTTGTGCAGTGGACTATTTTTTTTTTACGACATATACGTCACTAATCATCACCATGTTCTTGGGGGATATTAAGAATTAGATATATGTTAAGATTCCTCCTAGATTATACAGTGACACTTCAATTTATAAATATTTAGTAAAAGATTTGGCATGTTGGTGGAAATAGGAGAATTGATTCATCCCTCATTTGATGCTCAGGGTTTCTTGTCATTATCAATGGGTATCTAAATACATTATTTAACTGTTATTTTGGATTATAATATGATTTGATTCTTCAGTAGCAAAACAATCCAATCATTGCAGCATTTGCTAAACATTCACACAGTAGTGTCCTGTATGTTTATGCTAATTTTCCTGTAACACAACCGAACATCACTTTAATTTTGTGTTAAAAAATACATCACGGATTCAGAATTTGATGTTTATGAATTTCTATAGTAATCTTAGTTATTGCGGGACAAAACAATGAAAATGACAAAAATGCCCTTGAGATCCCTCAAATCCTTCTTTTTATTAAGGTAGAGGGTTTTTGTAAACAAACAACTTCTTAAAAATTACGCAATGCATGTTATTTTTAATACGACAAACAAATTAGTTAACAAAAAAAATACTAATATCAAAATAACTAATTCATAATAACTAATTTCAGCATGATTATTAATCATAGCATAACTTATATTTCAAACCAAACGACCATTAATATACAGTTCTTTATTTATTTCATATTAATTTCTCTCTGCAATTATCCACTTAATGATATTATTAACAATGTCCTCTAGGCTCTAGCATTAGATTGGGGAGAATAGGGGTTCATAGCTATATCAATTGTAAGGACATGCATGCATGTGCTTAATTATTTTGGACAAATGATTTTATATGTAATCAAAAGATCTTAAAGTCATGTGCTTAAAAGCAAGGAACTTTGAATTATTGCCAATAATATTTGACTTGTGATGTAATTAATTACTCACTACTCTTCACTTATAAGTCCAATACTTGTAGCTAAATATGTTGATATTGACAAATCATATCCTTTGCCTCATCAAAATTGATAAAAAGAAAGGGAAAAGAGGAACTCTTTATCCCACTTTATTTAAATGGAAATATTAAAGGGACAAAACATAAAAGAACAAGGATAGAAGCAAAGTCTTAACAAATAAATGTTGGAACATCTTTTATCATATGTATCTGGCCTAATTCTACAAATATACGTGATTATTAAACTCACTAAAACACACAAAAACAAACTAGAATTAGCTATGAGTTTCATCATTAAATTGCTTGTAGGTAGCTAATAAATTTTATGATAAAACCGTATAGCTAATCCATCACCAAATAGAATTAGTGACAAACTTCAATGTTTAGCTATAAAATTTATTCATCATCGCTGATTCATGTTTTTTTTATCGTGATGCCCAAACTCATATTTGATGATCCATGTGGCGATAGACTTCGTGTCTACAACTGCTTGACATCACAAAATAACATAGAATAGGGAGGTATACGTGACTTTCGTTTTTTGTGTTTTCAAATGACAGAAAATTGTATAGCTGTTCAAATTAGGACATCTTGGTCATAAGACATTATCCCCTTGAATATATATATAAATATATAGACAGACAGATAAGTATATCATTGATAATTACACTAAAATAGCACCTAAACATCCCGAGTACGTAAAAGTCATGGTAGTTAAATCCACGTAGCATAATCCTTCTATTTTCCTAAGAGAATCTTTGCATTTTCTATTGAGCAATTTAAATGACCAAGTATAGTTTGAGCCTTATTAGTAATTTTCAGTTATCTTAGTGAGAGAGGAGAGTGGCGAAAGAAATGTGAGAGAAAGAGGAGAGTGCCAAGCATGAGAGACGTGAGCAAGATTAGGGAGAGAGTAAAGTATAATTATAAAATGTAATTTTTTAAAATACAAGCACATAATTGTTATACCATGCATATAATTTTATTTTATTTTATTTTTGCTATTTACATAGCCATGCTGTTATAGAGAAGAAAATAAACAGAATAGATAAATATTTTGATCCTGGGACAACCTACTGCCCAATTTGTTGCTCTCTTGCACCAATCTGATTCTCATTCTTGACTTGATGAGCAAATTAAGGTCAAACAACACAAATTTCATTAGTTTAAAAGTAAATTGCTTTTCTTCATGCGAGTTTTCAATATTATAAATTTTACCATTATTCGGACTTTGGATACATATTTCTGATTCATTCAGATATACGTATATTGAATACATGGGGATAAATTTATGTGTAATTTGGTCTAAATAGATTGTATTCAAGTGGACTTACATGTATTTGACTTTTTCGCTCGCCTCTCTCCTATCTCACTTGCATCTCCCTTTATATTTATATTTCAGAATGTATCTGAAATATATATTGTGTCCCAGATACATTTATCTAATGTGATTCACATGTATATATGATGCACAATCTCTCTCGCTCACTTCCATCTTCTCTCGCTCGCCTCTCTCTCTCTCTATGATCGCTTGTCTCTCTCTATGAATCTGTATTTCAGAGTGTATATAGAAGCAAAAATACATATATCCAAGTGTATTTGATTTGAAATCTGGTGTGAAATTATTAATTAGTGAGACAATATGTAAATGTTTTCAAATTATAGGGAGAATTAATAAATATGATAATGTTGTGTAATTAAATAGTTTTGTCAAAAATCAAAGACCACCCAAAATATGAGCATTTGTACCAATGATCCAAAATATGAGCATTTGTACCAATACCCCAAAATATGAGCTATCTAATCTTGGGCCGAATGTATGGACCAACCCTGCTTTTCAAAGCCAGAAACTTGTATCAATAGCAAATAGTTCAATATGTAAAATGAAATTTTAATAAAAGTTAATTATAAAAAAGTGAAAGTAAATATTTGACAAATATGTATTTTATAAATAATATTAAGTTAGGTATTTGAGGTAAAATATATAAATAAATAAAATATAATTGTAACTAGTATTGTAATTATCACGTAATTAAACCTAATTTTCTCTCCACTCCAACCCTTCCCAACCCCTCCACAATTGGTGAGTGTAATAACATTCAATTTCTTTTAACTTGATAATTATTTGATTAAATTATGTAATTACATCCAATTACATCTAATTCTAATTTTCCTCTAACTTTTCAAATAGACTTAAAGACTTACTTTTTTTAAGAGATTTTTTTTTATCAAACAAACATAAAATATATTCGTGAAGCAAGAGGTTATGAGCCAATGTGTAGAAAAATATTTTCAAATGCTATAGGTGACTTAAATAAGCAATTATGTCTTTAAAAAGAAGGGAAAAAAAGACAAATATACCCCCGAACTATCGTAAATGGTATACAGATACACTTTGTCATACTTTTGGGACATTGGTGCCCCCGCCGTCCAAAAACTAGAACATATATATCCTTTATACTAACGGACATACATGTGTCATAATCTTATCCACCGATCTGACATTTATTAAATATCGGATGGACGGATAATATTGTGCCATGTGTCCCTATTTAATCTTCCGTTAGAGTGAAGGGCATATATGCTCTAGTTTTTAGACAACAGGAGCACCAATGTCCCAAAAGTATGACGGAGGGTATCTACATACCATTTACGATAGTTCGGAGGTATATTTGTCATTTTCCCCTAAAAAGAATGCAGAAATTAATAATAGTAAATAGTTTTATATTTTAGCGTAGTTATGAATATTGAAAATAAAAGAGAATGTAAGTGGGCATTTTACCATTATTCATTGTGAAATTTTTAAAAAGTATATTTTGCTTTAGAAGTGAAAAATGATAATTGAAAATCAGAGTTGTTTTTAGTCATAAATATAAATTTGAAGTTTTTATTTTTTGTGAGAAATTTGGAGTGAAAAAGTGAAAACACGACGAGAAGGAGTTGCTCGGATGGTAAGCACCCCTCACTTCCAACCCGAAGGTTGCGAGTTCGAGTCACCAAGGGAGTAAAAAGGGTAGGAGCTCCTAGGGGGAGGGTAAAAAAAAAAAAAAAAAAAAAAAAAGAAAAAGAAAAAGAAAAAGTGAAAACAAATTTTTGTTATTTTTAAAAGAGAAAAATGACAAATATACCCATGAACTATCGTAAATGGTATGGAGATACCATCCGTCATACTTTTAGGACATTGGTGCCCCTACCGTCCAAAAACTAGAGCATATATACCCTTTATACTAACGGACATACACGTGTCACAATCTTATCCACTGACCCACATTTATTAAATATTGAATCGACAGATAAGATTGCGCCTTGTGTCCCTATTTAGTCTTCCGTTAGAGTGAATGACATATATGCTATAGTTTTTAGACGACAGGGGCACCAATGTCCCAAAAGTATGATGGAGGGTATCTGCATACCATTTACTATAGTTCGGGGGTATATTTGAAAATAGTCATTTTTTAAAAGAATATAAAAATCTGGAAAATTTGTTAAGTATGTTAAGTTGGATTTTCGATCAACTTCAAACGACCATAACTCCTCGCTTAGGATGAGTTAGGCTTGTTTCCAGATATCGTAGGAAAGATCTTGGAATAATGTTTCCAACTCCGCCAAGTTTGCGCTATTCCGAGTTCGTATGAGTGAGATATGCCTATTGGAAGTTGGGATGTTCAAATAAGGAAAGAATAATCCAAATTTTGGAAGGGTATTTTAGTCTTTTCCTTTCTCAATTATTTAAATTCGTTTTGAGGAGATTAATTAGGATCTAAACTGAACTTGGTCAGTTTACGCTTTTCCAAAAAGAGTTAGAAATTTGAGAGAAGAGAAAAGAAGAGGAGAAAAGAGGAGAAAAAGCAAGATTCGTCAAGATCGTTCAAGTTTGATCGTGGATTTCGTCAAGGGGTGATCCCTACGAGGTATGTGAGTTCACATAGCGTTGGGTTCGTTCACCCACGCGCCAAACATGTTTATTTCAGTATGATTTTCGTCCTAAAAGATTGAGACTTTGATGTTCTTGAGTTGTATTTTTGAATTGCTTTCGTTCTTGAATTTGGGATGAGATTGACGAGTTCTTGAGAGTTTAAGGTTGATTTTAGAGTTGTTTTGAGTTAGGTTCTTGGGTATATTTTCTGGGTATCTGAATCTAAAGAGAATTTGAGAAAAATAACTGAGTTTAGGTAAATTGGGGTCAGAAAACGAAGAAGGAAAAAGTCGGCAGAATTTGGGTACCAGGTCCGCGTCGCAGATCTTTTCCTCAGGATTGGAAAAATCTTCCTCGCTTCGCGGAGCGGTCACGAACCATTTTGCCTCAAAATTTATTTCGCGACCAAATATTTAAATGTATCTCCGTATCGCAGACTTGCTTTCAGACAGTGATTTCTTGATCTTTTCTCATCTTTAACTATCTAAAAATACTCCTAAACATTATGAGATCTTTCCTATCACAAATCACAATCCTTGAATCCATAATTCAATTCAAAGATCAGTTAAGAGTCAAATCAAGAAAAGTTAAGAGTCAAGTTAAGAGAAGTTAAGAGTCAAGTCAAGAGAAGTTCATAGAGTCTTCTAAGAGTCTTTTACAAATGTTTTAACTTTGTTTTAAGACTTGAGTTTTGAGTTGAATAAAGAGTAAAGTTTGAAGTTCATTTCTTCAAAAGAGTATATCGGGACAATGTATTCCCTAAGAGTAAAATGTTTTCACATTTAAAGAAGAAAGGAAACCTTGATTTCCAAAAGAGCCTTTGAGCTAGTTTTTCAGTTAAAGAGTAAATGCTTTCACATTTAAGCAAGAGGGGAAACTTTGATTTCCAAGAAGAGCCTTTGAGCTAAGTTTTTGAGCAATTATCTCAAATCACAGAAAGAAGTATGTTTTAAAAATAATAATAATATAAGAGCTAGTATCATATTTTGGGAGTAATATTGAGCACCGATATGGGGGAGAATTCAGACAACTCACTGCCCCCATAAACCATGTAGCTACCATGGATAGAAAAATATCATACTTTTTAGATGATTCCTTAGTGCTTTTTAGCATAGACTAGTGGATCCACTTAGTAGTCAAGTTCTATGCCCTTGGCAAGGTATAGGACGGCCCTCGCAGCGTGAGGCCAAACGTTGTATCATCACAATAACTCTTAAGTGATGGTTGTCAATTAGAGAAACTCCCACAACAGTATTTTATATTTTTATATACATCAGAAATATTTGTATTTTCATATACAAAAAGAGTTCATATTGTATCTTTGCATACATAGGGAGTTATTATTGTATTTCTAAATACACAGAGTTGAAAACCATGTTTTGTTACGACCCGATTTTGAAAACTAAAGGTTTCAAAACCAATTTCGCAACTTTGACAATTTATTGATTTTTTGGAAAAAGTTTATAATTTGGAAGTCGCCACTTAATTTTAGGAAAAATTAAGAAAACCATTTAAAAGGGGATTTTTTTTTGAAAGAAAATATTTTAACTAAATAAAACCAGAGTCGGGTAAGGGTTCAAATAATTCTCTAAGGAAGGGTTTAGGCATTTTAGAGAATCCGCTAACACGCGGTAGACCGACGGATTTAAAAATTTGGCTAATTAGTAAAAGGGGGTTACTTATAAAAATCTTATTTGAAACTTAGAGAAAATCTTTTGATATTTCTAAAAATCTCAAGAATAATCTTAACTTAAAACTTTTATCCATTGTCAAGTTTTGAATCATACAATTAATTCAAACTCATAAACATGGATTAAAGGACCCTGTTTAATAACTACGAAAGGATATAGAAAATCCTTAAGTCATTCTTACAAAGTCCTAAGTTAACTTTAAAGACAACTAATTTAGTTTAAGAAACTTAACAATTTTATCTTATTCAAAAATTTGAACTAAATAGTTAGTTCAAACCCATAAACATGGATTCAAAGCTTTTCAATAACTATGAAAGAACATGAAAAGTTCTTAAGTTATTCTAATAAGCTTAAACTGCCCAACTTAAAATGAGTTTTGGGAATTTGAAAATTTGAAATGCTACCAATTATAATAAAGAAAACTTTGATAAAAATAAACTCGAAGAGATCCATGGGAATTTCATCTAAATTAAGAAAATGTTAGCCATCACAAATAAAGTAATAAGAGGAAGTAACATAAACAGTGAATCAAAAACTGGAAATTCCAGCCCACATTCGATCATTTTGGGGCTGAAATTGTTGTGTTGCGGCCTGATCCCTTATGGGTTTTAACCCAATTTGTTTCCTCCTTTTTCGGCCTTTCTGAGGTCTCTGCTGCTGCTGGTCATTTTACCAAGCTTTTAAGTCCAAAATACTCAAAATTTCAACCCTTTAGAACTGCTGCAATCTGCCTCATTTCTTGGGTTTTTAACCGAATAAAAATAACTTCTCTTTCACGACTTGGAGGAGGACTCGAAGAGAGGAAAATGCAAGATAGGGGAGTCCGTTGGACTCATTTGGAGAGAATTCATGCGCAAGAAAAGGAGGAAAATAAAGATTAGCAAATTAACAAGGGGCTAACATTAGTTTAACACGTAAACAAACTCAAACAACACATAATAATGCAAGCTAAATCTGCCCAAAGAAAGGGGGAAAAAATAACCAAGGACAAAGAGGACAATTTTCCATCCTAAAACAATTCCTTCATATTCAAACTAAGAACAACATAAACATATATTTCAGCCACGAACTTGAGAGAAAGAAAAAATATATATAATGGATAAGGAAGGGGCAATTAAATATTTTCAATAAATCTTAGGAGCTATATCTCTAGTGTTACAGATTCACATTTGCCAAAGAAACGAACAGAAGGGTGAGGGGAAAATATAATTATCTGGTTACGCATGGGATATTTGAGCAAACAAAAGATACACAAAGATACGGACAAAATTTAGAAAGATGAATTCACACTCCAAGAGAAGTAAGAATACCAAACACATATTTAGCTGTCTTAATATATTTAACACATAGACAGTGAGAGGAAACATAATTTGAAACATGAGTTCACACAACATGAGTTGCTGAGAAAGCTTAACAAATTCCAACATTTCAAAGAAATGGAAAGTATTTAAGAGAGACAGTAACCAGACCATAATAATTAATCTAATTAAAACTTGAAAACATGTCTTTCCCAGAAAACCTAAGCTATTAATCCAATCTAAAATGCAATCTTCATGTCAAGCATATGCATCCTATATCTTAAACTAGGAGGACAAATACATATTTGAAAGAAGCAATTTTTAAAATCCAAAGACTCCAACAAGCTGAATATAGCATTTTTATACCAAACAACCCAAAGTTAAAGAGTATACGACTTTTATTTCTAATTATATGCATTTAAAAGAGGGTAAATGGAAGGGAGGAAACCATCTCTAACTATATCGATTAGCATCTATATAATATGAATTTCAAAGTTGAATAAGAATTAAGGTAACTAGAAGCACATATTTCACATAGATTTACGAACGCGGCTAAGCAAATGAATCATATACACATTTTCTCAAGTATATGGAAACAACCCTGAAGGAAATGTAAAATAGGCGAGTTCAAATAAGTGGGCAAAGAAAGGGGGCCCTTGGGCCACTTGACTCTAAGGAAAGGGGAAAAGTTAGTTCCGTCTTCTACGATGTATGCTCTTTAACTGGTTCATACTGGAAGAATGGATGGCGTATGAGTCTCTCTTCTGAGACTTGGACTGATGAACTCTGTAACCTATATTCTCCAACCTTCCTCGATACCCTAGAGGTCGACTCTTGCCACAAGGAATGTCATCGCCTTTCGGCTGTTCTACGATATTCCTTGGAGGATGGAACCTTTCTGTTGACCTAACTTTCCAGTGAGCGGACCGCTTTCGCATTAACTCACCATTTGGCGATTTGGTTTGTAGCAGCCCAAATATATCCAGGAGTTCCTTTTACACGCTACGCTATCCTCGGCCTTCTTTACGCCTTACATGCGGCAACAATCGCAACTTGAACAAGATCATACTTCATAAGAAAACAGAAAACTAGCACACCATATATGATACTCGGAAAAAAAAACATACCTAGCCATCAAGACACATAATAGAAATAAGCAAATGGACATAATGAAACACCCTAAACACATTTACTTGCTGAAAAAAATAAGAGCTAAACTTGGCTAATCTACATGATTATAGGAAAATACCCAAAAACTGAAAATGACAGAATATTAGGAAGAGAAAACCAACTAAGCCAAAATTAATTTTTGCTTGGAATAAACAACAACAACAACAACAACAAAAGAACACTTAAGATAATGAGGAAAATAACAATTTATTTTTCTATGCTAAAGCAGGTAATACCAAACATGATTCCAATGAGCAAAATGTAATTGAGAGCAGACAACACATTGAAATAAAGAGAGGATTACCTGATACTGGGCAACGAATCGGACGATGAGTTTGACGGAGACGATTCCACCACCTCCTTCAACTCAAACAACCACAAAAAGCTACAAAATTTTGAACTAATGAACCAAGAATTCCCAAAACTTTTAGGGTACTCTTTGGTCTCCTAAAAAAATATGTCCCCTTGAACAGTGAATGGGGTGAGTTTATATAGAAACCCAAAAATCCCAAAAATGGACGAAATATTGATGTGGGACTGTTGCAAATTGAAAATCTTTTGAGAAGCGATGTGGGAGAGGTTGAAATCTCAAATTTTCGCAGTGGATAAACTGTAAGAGCTGGAGAGTATACGAATTTGCAATGAAATTGAAAAGGAAAAAGGAAATTGGAATGGACCACCCCATGGTTGCCTCCGGAACCTCACGTGTCTTTATGCTCGTGCTAAGCACGCGGATTGTACGAAATATGAAGCAGAAATAGGAAAATTTGAGGCGGCAAGTTGGATTTGGGACTTAGAATTCATAAGGCTGATGGTGCATTTTTCTTTGGTTGAGAAAGAGGAGGGGAAGAGTAATAAGGGGGTGGGCCGAATCTTTTGAGGGATTTGGGCCAAAACTTGGGCTAATTGATTACTGAATTGTAAGTTGAAGGACTTGGTCCTTTGACCATATCCTATATAAATCGCAAGCGAAATAAATTACATATTTAATTAACTATTAAGCTTCTTAACTTTTAATAACACAAAGTGATTATTTCGAAAAAAGAAGAAGATTTTAGTTAAATTGTGAATTAATCAGTTTTAAAGAAAATAAGATGCGTACTTAATTAAAACTCTATTTTTTGGTAAAAGTGATTTTCCAAATAATATTTATTCAAAAATTGGAAATTATATAAATCTATATATTCTAAGTATATAGAGATATGTTTTATAGTAAAAATGGAAAATTGCATTGAAAATGATTTCAAAAAAGTATTTATGATTTTTTCAAAATAATTACTTCAAATTGTTTAAAATTTAAGAAGCTTGAAAATTAATTAAATAGTGGAGGACCAAAATTGGGTGTCAACAAAAGCTTTTCTTTATACTGCATTCATTTACACTACTTTATATTGAAATCAGTTCAGTTGAGTTGAGCCAAGTAAGTTCTTCAGTTCCTTTCAAGCTTATGTCTTGTTTTAGAATTCCCCTCACATACTTGTACATTCAATGTACTAATGCCATTTGACCTGCATCTTATTATGATGCAGACACAGGTAACCATGATCATCATCCAACGCCTCGCTGATCCAATTGAGTTGTCACACCCAGAGCCTATACCCTGGACGTGGCTGGCACTCAAGAACCGTTGCTGGCCCCAAGCGAACCCTTGGCATGACTTACTTACTCAGCGGAAGACTTAAACACAAGAATATACTAACAAGGAACTTGTGAAATAACTTAGAATGTATTTAAATAAACATTCAAACTTAGCCAAAATGGCAACCTCAAGTCTCAAAACATAAGCCAATAATAAAGTAGTGACAAATGAATTTAACTAACTGACTGTCTGTCTATGAAGCCTCTAAACAACTGAGATGGATGTCGGGACAGGCCCACGACATCCTAATGAACTAGTAATAAAACTGAAAGCAATAAAAAGGACCCTCCGAAAGCAAGGAGGCTCACCATAAGACTCTGAGTGCTCAAACTGGATCAACGAGGCGCTGGATGTTGATCCTGATTACCTGCGTCTGCATCATAATAAGATGCAGGCCAACTGGCATCAGTACATTGAATGTATGAGTATGCGAGTTGGAATGCTAAACACAACATATGATTGAAAAGATTCTGAAAGAAACACTTATCTTGGCTCTTCTTAACTCATGAATAACTCAACTCATAATAAAGCAATAAGACACATGCAATATATGAAAAGCTTTATAAAACGGTAAAATCAACTTAGTTCATTAAATAAAAATGCAATAACAAACTCAAATTTACTCATATAATAAAGTAATATAGTTTCTGTGAGAGATTCTCTAACCGACAACCACCACTATGAGCCTAAGTGGTGATATAACGTCTTGCCCACGCTGCCAGAACTATCCCATACTTTGTCGTCATATAGAACACTTAACTTAGTGGATCCACTAGCTTAACTATGTGATCATCTAAAGTATGACCCATTAATACCCATAATGGCTACATGGTTTATGGGACTTGAGTTAATATGAACTCGCATCCCCATATCAGTGCTCAATACTACTCCCAAAAATATAATTAGCTCATATATTTTGAAAAAAACAAACTTCTTTCTTTGGTTTGAGATAATTACTCAAAACTTAGCTTAAAAGCTCTCTTGGAATCGATGTTCCCTTTTCTTGCTCAAATGTAAAAAAATATATAAACTCTTTGGGAATACTTAGTTCCCATATAGCTTTTTGAGAAATGAACTCAACTCTTTACTCTTTGACTTAAGTCTTAAAACAAAGTTAAAACATTTGCTAAAGACTTTTGAAAACTTTAAAAAACTTTACTTTGACTTACTTCTTAACTTCTAGACTTGACTCTTAACTTCTAGACTTGACTCTTGACTTCTCTTGACTTTGATCCTAACTTTCCTTGAATTGAATTATGGATTCAAGGTTCATGATCTCATTTTTATGGATGATTTCATGACATTTAGATGTACCTTAGAGTGTTGGAATCAACTAGAAAACATAGGTACATTGCTAAGGAACAAGTACAAAAGGGTGGGGAATAAATGGGGAGAACTGGCGTCCCTGGCGCTCTGAGAGGCGCGGGGCGCCAACCCTCAACATTTAGGGACTGGTCTGGGGCGCGCTGGCTGGCGCGGCGCCCCAAGGGTGAAGATTCAAAGACACTTTTGGGGCGTGCTGGTAGGCGCGACGCCCCACCCCTATCCCCAGGTGTTTGAAGATTTTTGTTCTCCATTTTTCAACTCTAAATCCTCTAAACTTCAATGGTTCTTTCCCCAAACACTTATGATCGATAATATCCCCAATATATACCAGATTCAACTCGAAATTACACCCAAAAACATGAATCTAATCGCAAGAAACTCCAACAACACAACTTACAAGAAATTCAACGAAAGTTTCAACAATGTTCATCAAGAACTCAATTTCTAAACTTTTAAGACTTAAATTCGCTGAATTAAATCATGTTTTGCACGTGGGCGAACTAACCCAACTCTATGTGATATCACATACCTTTTTAGGGATCACCCCCGATGAAATCTACAAGCTATCCTTGACGAAGTCGACGAATCTTGCTTCTTCTTCTCCTTTTTCCTCTTTTCTCTTTTCTCCAAGCCCTAGCGTGAACTCTAACTTTTCTAAACTGACCAAAATATGGTTTTACCCCAATTAGTATCCTAAAACGAATTAGAATAATTAGGTAAGGAAAAGACTAAATTACCCTTCCAAAATCCGGTTTCTAGACTTTCCTTATTCAAACAACCCAACTTCCAAAGCTTACTCATACAAATTCGGAATTGCGCAAACTTGGCGGCGTTGGAAAGATCATTCAAGAGCTTTCCAACCATATCTGGAAGTACCCCTAACTCATCCTAAGCTAGGAGTTATGGCCATTTGAAATTGACCAAAATTCAACTTTTCCTAACTTGAACAAATTTCCAGATTTCCATTATTTAATTTTTTTTTGACTATTTCCAGTTCTTAGCTTCTTCCTAGCTATTTCAAATTGTGAGATGTTACAATATCTCCCCCTTGGGAACATTCGTCCTTGAATGAGATTACTCTTACTAGGCTAAGGGTGTAACATCAAGTTCAAACACCCAACAAGCAATTTTATCAAACAACATGCACACTCATAATTTAAAAGGGTACTAAGAAGGGAATTAATACCTTGGTCTGCATTTTCTCCGGACTCAAAGAGATGTGGATATCTCTTCTTCATATCCTCTTCAGCTTCCCAAGTAGCTTCCTCAACAAAGTGGTTCCTCCAAAGGACTTTGACTGATGCTACTTCGTTAGTCCTCAACTTGCGAACTTGGCGATCTAGAATCTGAACAAGAATCTCCTCATAGGATAAACTTTCATTGATACCAATATCTTCAGTTGGTATGATCAATGATGGATCGCCCATGCACTTTTTTAACATGGAGATGTGAAACACCGGATGAACCGCGTCTAACTCTTTTGGTAGCTCCAACTCATAAGACAATTTGTCAATCCTCTTGGATATTCTGTAAGGCCCGATAAACCGGGGACTAAGCTTCCCCTTCTTACCAAACCTCATAACACCCTTCATAGGTGAAACTTTTAGATACACCCAATCATCTACTTCAAACTCCAACTCTCTTCTCCTAACATCAGAGTCGGATTTCTGATGACTCTGTGCCATTTTCAATCTCTCTTGAATCATTTTCACCTTCTCCATAGCTTGGTGAACTAAATCTGGTCCTATCAATCCAGCTTCACCAATTTCAAACCATCCAATAGGAGATCTGCATCTTTTCCCATAAAGAGCTTCATAAGGAGCCATTTGGATGCTAGAGTGGTAACTATTCTTGTATGCAAATTCAATAAGGGACATGCGATCATCCCAACTACCTTTGAAATCAATCACATAGGCCCTCAACATATCCTCTAAGGTCTGAATAGTGCGCTCCGTTTGACCATATGTCTGAGGATAAAAAGCAGTACTCAAGTTCACCTTTGAACCCAAGACTTTATGGAATGACTTCTAAAACTGTGTAGTAAATTGCGCACCTTTGTCTGAAATAATAGAGATTGGAACCCCATGAAGTCTTACCACTTCTTGAATATATAGTTGCATAATCTTTTGCTAAATATGTAGTCTTTACCGGCAAATAGTGGGCTGATTTCGTCATTCTATCGACAATCACCCAAATAGAATCATGCTACCGGCGAGACCTTGGTAACCCTATGATGAATTCCATATTAATCATCTCCCACTTCCATTTCGGATGTTCTATATTCTGAGCCAACCCACCAGGCCTTTGATGATCTACCTTAACTTGTTGGCAATTTAGACACTTAACAACAAATTCTGCAATGCCCTTCTTCATACTACTCCACCAATAGACTTCTTTTAAATCGCGATACATCTTTGTGGAACCCGGATGAATGGAATATATGGAGCTATGAGCCTCCTCCATGATCCTCTCTTGGAGTCCATCCACCATTGGTACACATAATCTACCCTGATATCTCAGTACGCCATCTCCCCCTTGTTCAAAAGCTAATATATTTTACTTATGAACATTTGCCTTCAATTCAAGAAAAATAGGGTCTTGGTCTTACTTCTCTTTCACTTCTGACACCAATGAAGATTCAGCCCCGTTCACTACCACTACTCCTCCTTCTGTGGAATCCATTAGTCGGACTCCTAAGCGTGCAAGTCTATGCACATCCTTTGCTAACTTTCTCTTTTCTTCCTCAACATGGGCGGTACTACCCATAGACAACCTGCTCAAGGCATCAACAACAATATTAGCCTTACCTGAGTGGTAAAGAATACTCATGTCGTAATCCTTGAGTAACTGTAACCACCTCTTTTGTCTGAGATTAAGCTCTTTCTGAGTGAATACATACTGAAGACTCTTGTGAATAGTAAATACATCAACATGAACACCATACAAATAATGACGCCATATCTTCAAAGCAAATACTGCAACAGCCAATTCTAAGTCATGGGTTGGGTAGTTCTTCTCATGAACTTTCAACTGTCTAGAGGCATAAGCTATGACTTTGCCATTCTACATTAATAGACAACCCAAACCAACTCTAGATGCATCACAATACACCACAAAACCTTGAGTACCTTTTGGTAAGGTCAAAACTGGGGCAGTAGTCAACCTCTCTTCAATTCCTGAAAGCTTTTCTCACAAGCTTCAGACCATTAAATTTTCACTGGCTTCTGAGTCAACTTGGTCAAAGGAGACGAGATAGATGAGAACCTCTCTACGAACCTTCTACAATATCCAGCCAAGCCTATATAAGTTGGAGATGTGGGTCTAGGCCAATTCTGCACTGCCTCAATTTTAATTCCCTCTCCAAACACAATATGGCCTATGAATGCCACAGACTCAAGACAAAATTCACACTTAGAGAATTTAGCATATAACTCCTTATCTTTCAAAGTCTGAAGAACTATTCTGAGATGACTAGCATGATCTTCTTCATTCCTTGAATAGATTAGTATGTCATCAATGAAGATGATAACAAACATATTTAAATAAGGTTTGAAGACTCTGTTCATAAGATCCATGAACGCTGCAGGTGCATTAGTCAAACCAAAAGACATGACCAGAAACTCATAATGACCATAACGGGTCCTGAATGATGTCTTGGGAATATCACATTCCCTTACTCTTAACTGACGATAGCCAGATCTGAGGTCTATCTTCAAAAAATAAGAGGCACCCTGAAGCTGATCGAAAAGATCATCAATCCTCGAAAGAGGATACTTATTCTTGATGCTAACCTTGTTCAACTGACGGTAATCTATACACATCCTAAGGGAACCATCCTTCTTTCTCACAAATAGGTGAGACACTTGGTCGAATAAATCCCTTATCTAAAAGATCATTTAACTACTCTTTTAACTCTTTCAACTCTGCATGTGTCATTCTATATGGAGGAATAGAGATGGGACGGGTATCTGGAAGAACATCTATACCGAAGTCTATCTCTCTATTAGGAGGGACTCCGGGTAGATCATCAAGAAAGATTTTTGGAAATTCTTTTACTACTGAAACTGACTAAATGGGAGGTATCTCAACACTAGAGTCATTATCTCGGACTAAGTGATAGATACAACCCTTTGAAACTAACCTTTTTTCCTTAAGGTACGAAATGAAACGATCCTTAGGCACTGCTGAACTACTAGTCCACTTTATGACTGGCTCATTTGGAATTTGAAACTTGACAATTCGAGTTCTACAATCAATGGAGGCATAACAGGCATGAACCCAATCCATACCTAGAATGACATCGAAATCTACCATGTCTAGCTCAATTAAATCATCCATGGTGTCTTTGTGATTGATGAAAATGACACAATCATGATAAACTCACTCAGCTAGAATAGGCTCCCCAATAGGTGTAGAAACACAAAAGGGTTCACAAAGTTTCTCAGGAAGAACATCAAACTTATTCGCAACATAAGGGGTTACAAAAGATAAACTTGCTCCTGAGTTTAGCAAAGAATAAACATCAAAAGTAAAGACTTTGATCATACCAGTAACAACATCTAGAGAGTTCTCTTGCTCTTGACGACTGGTGATTGCATAAAGACGGTTTGTTCCTCTGCCAGTACCTGAAGTATCTCCTTTAGGTGCAACTCTGTCTAGGGTCTTTCAAGAAGTGACCCTCTTGTCCACACTTGAAGCAACCTGTCTGGCCCTCACGACACTTACCTGGGTGGGTTCTACCACACTTAGCACATGCAGGAGCCCAATTACCTCCTTCTGCCATACTACCCTGAGATTGTGCAGGTCTAGCTCTGAAGTTCTGTGAATTCTGGCCATTATACTCACTTTTGTTTCTGGGTGTAGGTGCACTAGCAGATGATGGAGCAGTTCCCTTTTGCTTTTTCTAAAAGGACGAACGATTCACATTACCTTTCTACTGCCAGGAGTCATTTCATGTCTTAACTTTCTTATTTCTGAAATCTTCCCTGTCCCTCAGCTTCTCTTCCTCAACCTGCTGCACATAAACCATCAACCTTGATATGTTCATGTCCCCGATAAACATTGCAGCCCTACCTTCCTTACTCGATAGACGAGACAACCCAGCAACAAATAAGCTCATTCTACTCCTCATGTCCGCAACCATCTCCGGAGCATAACGGGATAGTTGGGTGAACTTCAACCCATACTCCTGAACACTCAAAGAATCCTGCTTAAGTGTGAGGAACTCATGTACTTTGGCCTCGTTCAATTCTCGGGGAAAGAAATGCCCCAAGAAAGCTTCCTCAAAATAGGCCCAACTCGCAGGTGGTACATCATTAGCTCTACCCCTTTTCCACTGGTCGAACCAAGTTCTAGCAACATTCTTTAGTTGATATGCAGCTAGTTCAACTCGCTCAGTATCTGCCATATGCATAACATCAAATACCTTCTTCAGCTCCTTAATAAAGTTCTCTGGATCCTCAGTAGTGCTCGAACTTGTGAAACTTAGAGGGTTCATCCTCAAGAACACACGAATCCTTGAAGTGTCAGCTCTTTCCTGTCGAGCTCCTTTTTGCTGCCCAACCTGGTTAGTCACAGCTTGACTCAACATCCTAATTGCTTCTCTGAACTCAGCATTAGTAACTTCCCCTTGAGGTTGCACTTCTGGTGCATTAGGTAACTCTTGCACCTCAACATTACACCTAGCAGGACGTCCTCTGATAGCTCTTCATGGAGGCATAATTATCTGAAAAGCACGCGCAAACACGAATTAGAGGGAAACTTTTTAAAGATCAAACTCTAACGCACAAAATGAGTGTGAAAGAAGTGAGAATTTTTCCTAAGTATTGCAGCTTCCTAATTATAGATGTGGCGCGCTTCACACCGATAACTAGGACTCTACAGACACGACTTTATAGACTCCCTAGGACTATTGAACTCTGTGTTCTGATACCAAGTTTGTCACGCCCCGAGCCTATACCCTGGACGTGGCAGACACTCGAGAACTATTGTTGGCCCCAAGCGAACACCTGGCCTGACTTACTTACTCAGCGGAAGAATTAAACACAAGAATAGACTAACAAGGAACTTGTGAAATAACTTAGAATGTATTTAAATAGACATTCAAACTTATCCAAAATGGCAACCTCATGTGTCAAAACATAAGCCAATAATAAAGTAGTGACAAATGAATTTAACTAACTGAATGTCTGTCTATGAAGCCTCTAAACAACTGATATAGATGTCGGGATAGGCCCACGACATCCTAATGAACTAGTAATAAAACTGAAAGCAATAAAAGGGACCCTCCGGAAGTAAGGAGGTTCACCACAAGACTCTGAGTGCTCAAACTGGATCAACGAGGCACTGGATGCTGATCCTGATTACCTGCATCTGTATCATAATAAGATGCAGGCCAATTGAGATCAGTACATTGAATGTACGAGTATGCGAGTTGGAATGCTAAACACAACATAGGCTTGAAAAGATTCCGAAAGAAACACTTACCTTGGCTCTTCTCAACTCATGAGTAACTCAACTCATAATAAAGCAATAAGACACATGCAATATATGAAAAGATTTATAAAACGGTAAAAGCAACTTAGTTCATTAAAGAAAAATGCAATAACAAACTCAACTTTACTCATATAATAAAGTAATATAGTTTCTGTGGGAGATTCTCTAACCGACAACCACCACTATGAGCCTAGGTGGTGATACAACGTCTTGCCCACGCTGCCAGAACTGTCCTATACTTTGCCGTCGTATAAAATGCTTAACTTAGTGGATCCACTAGCTAAACTTATGTGATCATCTAAAAAGTATGACCCATTATTACTCGTGATGGCTACATGGTTTATGGAGACTTGAGTTAATATGTACTCGCATTCCCATATCGGTTCTCAATACTACTCCCAAAAATATACTTAGCTCATATGTTTTTTAAAAAAACAAATTTCTTTCTTTAGTTTGAGATAATTACTCAAAACTTAGCTTAAAAGCTCTCTTGGAATCAATGTTCCCTTTTCTTGCTCAAATGTGAAAACATTTATAAACTCTTTGGGAATACTTAGTTCCCCTATAGCTTTTTGAGAAATGAACTCAACTCTTTACTCTTTGCTTAACTTGACAACTCAAGTCTTAAAACAAAGTTAAAACGTTTGCTAAAGACTTTTCAAACTTTAAAAAACTTTACTTTGACTTACTTCTTAACTTCTAGACTTGACTCTTAACTTCTTTTGCCTTCGATCCTAACTTTCCTTGAATTGAATTATGGATTCAAGGTTCATGATCTCATGTTTATGGATGATTTCATAATGTTTAGATGTACCTTAGAGTGCTGGAATCAACTAGAAAATATAGGTACATTGCTAAAGAACAAGTACGAAAAGGTGGGGAACAAATGGGGAGAACTGGCGTCCCTGGCGCTCTGAGAGGCGTGGGGCGCCAACCCTCAACATTCAGGGACTGGTCTGGGGAGTCCTGGTTGGCGCGGCGCCCAAATGGTGAAGATTCAAAGACACTTTTGGGGCGTGCTGGTAGGCGCGACGCCCCACCCAAATCCCCAAGTGTTTGAAGATTTTTCTTCTCCATTTTTCAACTCTAAACCCTCTAAACTTCAATGGTTCTTTCCCCAAACACTTAGGATCGATAATATCCCCAATATATACCATATTCAACTCGAAATTATACCCACAAACATGAATCAAATCGCAAGAAACTACAACAACATAGCTCACAAGAAATTCAACGAAAGTTTCAACAATGTTCAATAAGAACTCAATTTCTAAACTTTCAAAGACCTAAATTCGCTGAATTAAATCATGTTTGATGCATGGGCGAACTAACCCAATGCTATGTGATCTCACATACCATTTTAGGGATCACCCCCGACGAAATCCACAAGCTATCCTTGACGAAGTCGACGAATCTTGCTTCATCTTCTCCTTTCTCCTCTTTTCTCTTTTCTCCAAGCCCTAACGTGAACTCTAACTTTTATAAATTGACCAAAATCTGGTTTGACCCCAATTAATCTCTTAAAAACGAATTAGAATAATTAGGTAAGGAAAATACTAAATTACCCTTCCAAAATCCGGTTTCTTGATTTTCCTTATTCAAAAAGTCCAACTTCCAAAGGGCATAACTTACTCATATAAACTTAGAATCGCGCAAACTTGGCGCCGTTGGAAATATCATTCCAATAGATTTTCAACCATATCTGGAAGTACCCCTTACTCATCCTGAGCTAGGAGTTATGGCCATTTGAAATTGACCAAAATTCAACTTTTTCTAACTTAAACAAATTTCCAGATTTCCATTATTTCCAAAAAAAATGACTATTTCTAGTTCTTTGCTTCTTCCTAGCTATTTCAAATTGCGAGATGTTATATGAACATTCAGAGTCAGTTGGTGAGCCTCCTTTCTTTTTGGAGGGCTCTTTTGTTATCATTTAATTTTTAGTATTTCATTTGTTAGGATGATCGGGGGTCTTGTCCCGATATCCATCTCAGTTGTTTTAGAGGCTTCATAGACAGTTAGATGTTAGCTCTTTAGTCTTTTCATTTTCATTCTATTATGCTGAGAATTGAGTTTGCCTTATTGGCTAGTTGAATGTTCCTTTATAACATTCTAGTTTATTACATAGATTTATCTTTGTTGAGTATAAGTCTTCTGTTGAGTAAGTAAGCCAGGACAAGGGTTTGCTTGGGGCGAGCAATGGTTCTCAAGTGCCAGTCCCGCGCAGGGTGTTGGAACGGGGCGCAACAAACTTGGTATTAGAGCACAGAGTTCAAGAGTCCTATGGAGTCTATGAAGTTGTGTCTATAGAGCCATGATTATCGGTGTGAAGCACACCACATCTATAATTAGGAGGCTACAACATTTAGGAACTATCTCACTTCTTTCATACTCATTTCTTGTGATAGAGTTCATATCTATAAAAGTTTCTTTCTAACTCGTGCTCGCGCGTAACCGATTGTGAGCTGGGATTTGTTTGAGGATGCCTTCTTGGTGCGTTTCTTTCCCCGAGAATTGAGAGAAGCAAAGGTAAGAGAATTCCTCACTCTTAAGCAGGAATCTATGAGTGTTCATGAGTAAAATCTGAAGTTTACCCAACTTTCCCGCTATGCTCCGGAGATAGTTGCTGACATGAGAAGGAGGATGAGTTTGTTTGTTGTTGGGTTGCATCGTCTGTCAAGTAAGGAAGGAAAGGAAGCTATGCTAATAGGTGACATGGACATAGCAAGACTGATGATCCATGTGCAATAAGTTGAGGAGGAAAAACTGAGGGATAGCGAAGAGTTTAAGAATAAGAGGACTAAGACATCAGGGAATGAACCCGAGCAGCAAAGGAGTAATGCGAACCAATCTTCTTTCCAAGAAAAAAAAAAGGGACCTGCTCCATCATCTGCTAGTGAACCTGCACCAAAGAACAAAATTGAGTACAATAGTCAGAATTTCAGAGCTAGACCTGCACATTCACAATGTAGTAAGACACAAGGGGGTACTAAGACTCTTGTATGTGCTAAGTGTGGTAAGATCCACTCAGGGGTGTGTCGTGATGGCTCCACTAGTTGCTTCAAGTGTGGCCAGAACGGTCATTTTATGAAAGAGTGTCCTAAGAGTAGACAAAGTAATGGTAATGGAGGCAATAGAGCCCAGTCTTCTTCAGTTGCTCCACCAGATAGAGATGCATCTTGATGAGCTACTTCAAGGGCAGGCGAAGAAGGAAACAGTCTTTATGTTATCGCTAGTCGCCAAGAGCAAGAGGATTCGCTAGATGTTGTCACTAGTATCATCCAAGTCTTCAATTTTGATGTACTTCCTGAGCAACTTCTTGAGCCCTTCAGTGTTTCTACACTTGATGGTGAGTCTACTCTAGCAGAAAGAGTCTATCGTGATTGTTCCATTTTCGTCAATCACAAGAGTACCATGGCTGATTTAGTTTAGTTAAACATGGTAGATGTTGATGTCATTATAGGTATGGACTGGCTTCATGCCTGTTATGCATTGATAGATTATAGAACTCGAGTAGTCAAGTTCCCATTTCCAATGAACCAGTTATAGAGTTGAAGAGTAGTTCAACAATGCCTAAGGGTCGTTTTATTTCGTACCTTAAGGCGAGAAAGTTAGTTTCCAAGAGGTGTCTCTATCACTTAGTCCGAGTTAATGACTCTAGTGTTGAGATACCTCATATTCAGCCAGCTTCACTAGTAAAAGAGTTTCCATAAGTCTTTACAGATGATCTTCCCGGAGCCCCTCCTAAGAGAGAAATAGACTTTGGTATAGATACTATTCCTGATACTCGTCCTATCTCTATTTCGCCAAATAGCATGGCACCAACAGAGTTAAAATAGTTAAAAGAGCAGTTGAAAGATCTTTTAGAGAAAGGTTTCATTCGACCAAGTATCTCACCTTGGAGGGCTCCGGTCTTATTTGTGAGAAAGAAAGATGGTTCCCTTAGGATGTGTATAGATTACCGTCAGTTGAACAAGGTTACCATCAATAATAAATATTCTTTTATGAGAATTGATGATCTTTTCTATCAGCTTCAGGGTTCTACTTGTTTCTCTAAGATAGACCTCAGATCTGGCTACCATCAGTTGAAAGTAAGGGAGTGTGATATTCCCAAGACAACATTCAGAGTCGTTATGGTCATTATGAGTTTCTAGTCATGTCGTTCGATTTAACCAATGTACCCGCAGCGTTCATGGACCTTATGAATAAAGTATTCAAACCTTATTTAGATATGTTTGTTATCGTCTTCATTGATGACATACTAATCTATTTAAGGAATGAAGAAGATCATGCTAGTCATCTCAGAATAGTTCTCCAAATCTAAAGGATAAAGAGTTGTATGCCAAGTTCTCTAAGTGTGAGTTTTGTCTTGAGTCTTTGGCATTCTTAGGCCACATTGTGTCTGGAGAGGGAATTAAAGTTGATACTCAGAATAACTGAGGTAGTGCAGAATTGGCCTAGACCCACATCTCCAACTGACATTAAGAATTTCTTGGGTTTGGTTGGCTATTATAGAAGGTTCGTAGAGGGGTTCTCATCTATTTCATCCCCTTTGACCAAGTTAACTTAGAAAACAGTGAAATTTCAATGGTTTGAAGCTTGTGAGAAAAGTTTTTAGGAATTGAAAAAGAGGTTGACTACTGCCCTAGTATTGACCTTACCAGAAGGCACACAAGACTTTGTTGTTTATTGTGATGCGTCTAGAGTTGGTTCGGGTTGTGTGTTAATGCAGAATGGCAAAGTTATAGCTTATGCCTCCAAACAGTTGAAAGTTTATGAGATGAATTACCTAACCCATGATCTAGAGTTGGCTGCCGTAGTATTTGCTTTAAAAATATGGCGCCATTATCTTTGTGGTGTTCATGTGGATGTGTTCACCGATCACAAATATGTATTTAGTCAGAAAGAGCTTAATCTCAGATAGAGGAGGTGGTTAGAATTACTCAAGAATTATGAAATGAGTATTCTTTATCACCCAGGTAAGGCTAATGTTGTTGATGATGCCTTGAGCAGGTTATCTATGGGTAGTACCGCCCATTTTGAGGAAGATAAGAAAGAGTTAGCAAAATAGATGCATAGACTTGAACGACTAGGAGTTCGACTAATGGATTCCACAGAAGGAGGAGTAGTAGTGATGAATGGGGCTGAATCCTCATTAGTGTCAAAGTAAAAGAGAAGCAAGACCAAGATCCTATTTTGCTTGAATTAAAGGCAAATGTTCATAAGCAGAAAGTGATGGCTTTTGAACAAAGGGGAGATGGTGCTTTAAGGTATCAAGGTAGATTGTGTGATTGATTTCAAGGGTAATTGGGATGATCACTTATCTCTTTGAGAGAAGAGAAAAAAAGAGGAGAAGAAGCAAGATTCGTCAAGATAGTTCAAGTTTGATCGTGGATTTCGTCAAGGGGTGATCCCTACGAGGTATATGAGTTCACATAGCGTTGGGTTCGTTCACCCACGTGCCAAACATGTTTATTTTAGTATGATTTTCATCCTAAAAGATTGAGACTTTGATGTTCTTGAGTTGTATTCTTGAATTTGGGATGAGATTGAGGAGTTCTTGAGATTTTAAGGTCAAATTTAGAATTTTTTTGAGTTAGGTTCTTGGGTACATTTGTTGGGTATCTGAATCTAAAGAGAATTTGACAAAAAGAACCTAGTTTAGGCGAATTGGGGTCAGAAAATGAAAAAGGAAAAGTCAGTAGAGTCTGGGTACTAGGTCTGCGACGCGGACCTGTTCCTCAGGATTGGAAAAATCTTTCTCGCGTCGCAGAGTGGTCACAAACCGTTCTGCCTCAAACACTCCTAAACATCATGAGATCTTTTCTATCACAAATCACAATCCTTGAATCCATAATTCAATTCAAGGATCAGTTAATAGTCAAGTCAAGAGAAGTTCATAGAGTCTTCCAAGAGTCTTTTACAAATGTTTTAACTTTGTTTTAAGACTTGAGTTTTGAGTTGAGTAAAGAGTAAAGTGTGAAGTTCATTTCTTCAAAAAAGTATATTGGGACAATGTATTTCCAAAGAGAAAACTGTTTTCACATTTAAAGAAGAAAGGAAACCTTGATTTCCAAAAGAGCCTTTGAGCTAGTTTTTCAGTTAAAGAGTAAATGCTTTCACAATTAAGCAAGAGGGGAAACTTTGATTTCAAAGAAGAGTCTTAGAGCTAAGTTTTTGAGCAATTATCTCAAATCACAGAAAGAAGTATGTTTTTTTTTAAAAAAATATATAAGACTAGTATCATATTTTGGGAGTAGTATTGAGCACCGATATGAGGGAAAGTTTAGACAACTCACAACCCCCATAAACCATGTAGCCACCATGGGTTGAAAAAGGGTCATACTTTTTAGATGATAACTTAGTGCCTTTTAGCATAGACTAGTAGAGCCACTTAGTAGTCGGGTTCTATGCCTTTGGCAAGGTATTGGATGGCCGTGGCAGCGTGAGATAAAACATTGTATCATCACAATATCTCTTAAGTGATGGTTGTCAGTTAGAGAAACTCCCACAACAGTATTTTGTATTTTTATATACATCAGAAATATTTGTATTTTCATATACAAACAGAGTTCATATTGTATATTTGCATACATACAAAGTTATTATTGTATTTATAAATACACAGAGTTGAAAACCATGTTTTAAAGCTTTTCTTTATACTGCATTTATTTACACTACTTTATATTGAAATCAATTCAGTTGAGTTGAGTTGAGTTGAGACAGGTAAGTTCTTCAGTTCCTTTCAAGCTTATGTCTTATTTTAGAATTCCCCTTGCATACTCGTACATTCAATGTACAGATGCCATTTGGCCTGCATCTTATTATGATGCAGACACAGGTAACCAGGATCATCATCCAGTGCCTCGTTGATCCAGTTGAGCATTCAGAGTCAGTTGGTGATCCTCCTTGCTTTCCGGAGGGATCATTTGTTATCATTTACTTTTTAGTATTTTATTTGTTAAGATGATCGGAGGTCTTGTCCTGACATCCATCTCAGTTGCTTTAGAGGTTTCATAGACAGTCAGGTGTTGGTTCTTTAGTCTTTTCATTTTCATTCTATTATGTTGAGACTTGAGTTTGCCTTATTGGCTAGTTGAATGTTCCTTTATTACATAGATTTATCTTTGTTGAGTATAAGTCTTCCGCTGAGTAAGTAAGTCAAGCCAAGGGTTCGATTGGGACCAGCAATGGTTCTCGAGTGCCAGGCCCGCCCAGGGTGTAGACTCGGGGAATGACAATTTATTCTTTGTCCCTTTTTAAAATTCTTGAGAAAAATTTCAACTTAAGTCACATTCCAAATTTTTATAGCTAAATGTATATTTTAGAGTTTAACTCTTAAAAAAAAGTGAAAAAAAATCATGGTCAATGTCTTTACATTAAAAGTAATCTTTCTTCCTATTGAACTATGAGTACCAAGGACTGAGAACTTTTAGAATTTTTTTTTACAGTCTTGTGGACATTATTAAGCTGTTAAAAGTATATTTTCAAAATGATTAAGTCTTAAAAGGCATGACTGAACAAATAGAGGCAGACTCAAAATTTATGAATGACGGGACTAGATACAACTAAAATGAATTCAAGATTTAAATTTAGAAAATATAATACACTATGGATGTCAAAAATTTTAATAATCCAACTTTACTGCATTTGACCCAAAATACATTTTAGGTCCAAAATATTAACAAGTTGTAGGCAAATCTTAAAAGTTACCCTTGCTCACTCTCTTTTAGTCACTTAACATTTCCCTTCTTTTCTTTTCTTCCTATCTTCTGACTTCTTTCATCCACTACCTATGCCTAGGGGTGGTAATTGGACGGATTGAGTTAAATTTGGACGAGATATAATGGGTTAAATAACAATTGGGTCAAGACCCAACCCAATCCAAATTAGTATAAATAAAAAATGGTTGGGTCAAAACGGATTAAGTAATGAGTTATATAACCGATTAAGACTCAACTCAACCTATTTTTTACTAAATTGAATTATTTTATTTATTCTTTAAACTATTTAGTATCTAATAAAATTATTTTACGAAGGTAGGGACGCATACTCCAGGTCAGCAGCAAATCCGGGTATTCATGATTAGGTGGGTCACCCACCAGTGGTTCCTGTACCGGCTATTAGTAAGAAGATTTCTCATGAGTTTAATCTAACATCAGCTAACCAACAATATTATGAGAGGTTTCAAAAGATGAAACCACCACAGTTTCAGAGTGGTAAGAGCGAGAATGGTCATGAGTTCTTGACTTTGTGCCATGAGATGCTTGAGGCACTAGGTATGGTGGATGTTTGTGGTGTTTATTTTGTTGCACTTCAGCTTTGTGGACCCACTAGAGAGTGATGAAGGACTTATGTGAGGTCTAGACCAGTTGGATATCCTCCGACAGGGTGTGATAAGTTCTTCGGTGCTTTCCAGAAACACTTCATCCCTTGGAGAATGGAAAAAGAGAATAATTTAAGGTTTGAGAGTTTGACTCAGGGCAGTTTATCTGTGACTGAGTATGAGGCTTCTTTCTGTGAGCTACTAGGCATGTCATGACTATTGTTCCAGATGAGGCGGAGAGAGTCCGCAGGTTTGTGAGAGGGTTGACTTTCTGCATCAGGTCGTATGTGTTCAGAGTGGTCATAAAGGGGGATTTCTTCATGTTCATTGAGAGTACCGCCAAGGAAGTGGAGTTTATGTTTTGGGAAAATTTTGGGGACCTCAAGAGGGCCCGATCGTCTGGTCAATGTTCCTGCGCCTCATCTGGAGGCAGGAGTTCACATAGAGGTACTAGATCCTTTCAACATCAAAGACCTATTCACGTGTCTATGCCAGCAACTGAGAGTGGGCAGATATCCCGATTATCCTATGGTTCTATACGAGGTGGTCATGTTAGCCCATTTGGTTCGCAGTAGCCATTATTTGTACCAGGTCTTGTTATAGTTGTGGGGATTCATGTCATTTGATTCGATAGTGTCCTTTGCATACTGACTCAGGATCCCAACATTCTTATTTAAATGTTCTAGTTAGAGATTCAACGCCTCTGGCCAATGGTCGAGGCATATGCTAGTTTGGTAGAGGCGGCATGACTTCTGGTGGGGGTGCTATAGCTCCACATAATGGAGGTCGGGGTTCAACTTAGACTGCAGTTGGCCGAGAGGGTCAGTATTACGCTTTTGCAAGGAGGCCTAAGGCAGAGTGTTCTGATGTTGTTATTACAGGTACCGTCTTAGTTTGCTACTGACCTGCATTTGTATGGTTTGATCCATGGTCTACTTTCTCGTATGTGTCTACTTATTTTGTTGTCGGATTGATAAGCATCATTGCATGCTTATGCTTATTTATGTTTCTACACCAGTGGGTAATTCTTAGTAGTGGATCAAGTGTATCAATTTTGTTTTGTTTCTTTCGTCGGGTATGATACTTAGGTAGAATTGATCATTCTGGGATGGTAGACTTTGATATTATCTTAGGTATGAATTGACTTTCTCCGCATCATGTTATTCTTGATTGTTATGTTAAGACTGTGACCTTCGCGATATTGGGTATCCCGAGATTTGAGTGGACGGGTGCTAGTGGTTCTTATCCTAGCAAAATTATCTCATTCATTTGAGCTCAGATATTGATTGATAGAGGGTGTTTGTCATATTTGACCTTTATACGGGACACTAGAGTTGAGCCACCTCTCATGGATTCTATATATATATATATATGGAAGGGTATTTTTAGACCAAAAGGTGGATGGAGGGCATTTTAAAACATTTTCCTATAGTTCAGGGATACTTTTGGCCCTTTTTTGATATAATAATAATAATAATAATACCACTAAGACAGGATCTCCGAAGACAGGCGGTAGTCCGCGCGATCATCTTCAATCTAGCTTATTTAATATCCCAATTCAAGGAGTAAATCTGAATCGAAATATACACTATTTTTTATATAGTTTAATGGTTGTATGGAAGGGTCTAATCCCTTTTACCAAAGCAAGGGGTCTGTCAAGATTCAATACGTATTGTTATTAAGCCCATGTGTCTAACAGTTCTAACCGGGTATAGAGCGCCCTTTTCAACTCATTCACGGGTTTAGAACCACGACTGTCTAGATGGAGTCACTAAGACAAAGCCAATAACTTGTTGTATTAAATCTAAATGTACCACCATCTCGGAACCAAGTCAGAAAATCATATATAAATTTATTTATATTTAGATAAAGTCTAGATCTTTCATGGTAAATATAAAAGCGAAGTTAGATATCCGACATAGATATGAGTCTTTTAGCCGGACATAGTCACGGCTCTAGATCGGAGAAAGAGATGAAGATAAAAGAAAGGAAGGATTGAAGTACCTTGTAGATGTGGCCAACACCAAGGCCTATGAGAACTATACACTATGTTAAATGATTCGGGGGATGATCTTCCCCGTCCCCTGGTATAACCGCCTTTTCCTCTGACCTTGGTTATTCAAGGAGGGTCCATTCTACAAATGAAATATTTCATTTTAATATTAATAATAATAATAATAAAATAATGTCATTATAGTATATTTCTTGAATATCTTATGATACTACTTAACTTTTTATTTAAATGACTAATTTTATGTACCTTTGTAATAGGACTATTGCTTAATCAAAACTTTAGTATCATGTATTTTCATTGTTTTTATGATGACATTAATTAATAACCAACTTGTTTTATATGAGTATATCTTAAGGATCTACTTAAATTTATTTGCTTAAGAAATTTAGTACTAGTTATCTTTGTTATTTTTGATTCATTTTTTTTCTTTAGTTTTCATCATGTCAAATTTATCAAAACTTGAATTTGTGGCACTTGATATTACCGGAAATAATTACTTGTCATGAGTTCTTGATGTTGAAATCCACCTTGACGCTATAGGCCTTAGAGATATTATTAAACAAGGAAATAAAACATCAAGTCAAGATAAAGCGAAAGCCATCATTTTTCTTCGCCATCATCTCCATGAAGGATTAAATCTGAATATTTAACTGTGAAAGATCTGCTAGAATTATGAATTAATTTAAAGGATCGATATGACCACCTAAATCCTAGAGTATTACCGAAAGCTCGATATGAGTGAATACACCTTCGATTTCAAGATCTTAAAATTGTAACTGAGTATAATTCTGTTATTCATAGAGTAAGTTTCATATTAAAATTATGTGGAGATACTATCACTGATGATAACTTACTTGAGAATATTTTTTTCACTTTTCATGCTTCAAATTTGTTGTTACAATAACATTATCGTGAAAAGGGTTTTAAGAAATATTGTGAATTAATTACATGCCTACTTGTGGTTGAGCAAAATAATAGTTTATTAATGAGAAATCATGAAGCCCGTCCAACTGGGTCTGCTCCATTTCCCGAAGCGAATGTTCTAGCAGCACATAATAATAATCGTCGTGACCGTAGTCGTGATCATGGGCGAAGACATGGTAAAGGACGCAATAATTATCGTCATTATAGTAGAAATAAACATGAAAATAATAAAGTTTCTCAAAATAATCCTTCTTGAGGTAGAGCCAATAATTGTCACCGATGTGGTATGAAAGGTCATTGAGCACGTGAATGTCATACACCCGATCATTTTGTAAAACTTTATCAAGTCTCTCTTAAAAGAAGAGATAATAATGTGGAGGCACACTTGACCTTTCGGGATGATGATAATAAAGAAGCTCCCTTAAATAAATATGATGATATTGAGGCGAATACTTATATAGATGATGACTTTGAAGACCTCCCAAATATTACTCATTTGAAAGTTAAACAATTCTTCTTTCCTAAAGCATTGTGTCTTGCTAATTTCTACATTTTTAGTGAAGCCTCTTAAAATTTCTTATATTTCTAGTTTCTCATATTCTTATAATATAGTTTTTATTTTTATGTAGAATATGGAAATTTTTGAATCATCAATTGAATCCAAAATAAATTATGATGATATATATCTTATAGATAGTGACACACCAAACACTATTTTAATATATAAGAAATATTTCTCTTCTTTAATTATGAAGGAAGCTAATGTTAATACAATATTCGGTAGTACAAAACTAAATGAAGGCTCCAGAAAGGCTGACTTAATACTTACCAGAGGAACAAAATTGATAATTGGTGAAGCTTTATATTGTAGTAAGTCTCAAAGAAATTTATTAAGTTTCAAAGACATTCGTGAAATAACTATCATAGTGAGACTACAATGATGAAAATAATGAATATATTTATATTACTACAGTAAAAATGGGTAAAAGGTTTATACTTGAAAAGTTACCCGTTGTTTCATTCGTCTTGTACTACACAACTATTAGCATGGTTGAAATATATGCCATAGTAAATCAAGAATTTACTAACTCAGATAATTTTATTATTTGGCATGACCATTGAGCCATTTCAGTTCTAATATGATGCGTAAAATAATTAAGAGTTCACATGGACACTCTTTGAAGAACCAAAAGATACTTCAATTTAGAGAGTTCTATTGTGTTACATGTTCTCAAGGCAAGTTGATTACTAGACCATCAGTAATCAAATTCTGGAATGTATACATGGTGATATATGTGGGCTCATTCACCCATCATGTGGTTCATTTATATATTATATAATGTTAATATATGCATCTACAAGATGGTCACATGTGTGTTTATTATCAACTCGCAATGTGGCGTTTGCGAGATTAATTGCTCAAATAATAAAGTTAAGAGTATAATTTTCAGATTATGCAATTCAGACAATTCGTCTCAATAATACTGGTGAATTTACATCTCAAGCTTTTAATGATTATCGTGTATCAATTGGGATAACAATTGAGCATTTAATTTCTTATGCTCATACTCAAAATGATCTAGCGGAATAATTGATTAAACGTCTCCAATTAATTACTAGACCAATACTTATGAGAACAAAACTTTTCATTTCATTATGTGAGGTCATGCTATTTTGCATGCATCAAGTCTTGTGCGGATTAGACCCATAAATTATCATAAAGTCTCCCCATTACAATTGGCTTTTAGCAGGAGCCGAACATTTTCCATCTTAAAATATTTGGAAGTGTGGTATATGTTCCAATTGCTCCACCACAACGTACAAATATGGGTCCCCAAAGAAGGTTGTATATATATGTTGGGTATGAATCTCCTTCTATTATAAAATATTTAGAATCGATGACTGGAGATTTATTTACGACAAGATTTTCTTATTGTCATTTTGATGAATCAACATACCCAACATTAGGGGAGGGGGAGAAAATAAGCAGCTAAAAAAGGAGATAGATTGGAATGCGTTATCACTATCTCATTTAGATCCTTGTACAAATAAATGTGAATCGAAAATTCAAAAGATAATTCATTTGCAAATTATTATAAATCAACTGCCAGATGCATTTACTGACTTATCAAGAGTTACTAAATTTCATATTCTAGCTGCGAATGCTCTAATTCGAGTTGATATCCCGATAGAACAATGAATTAATTTAAATGAGTCTAAAGCACGTTAAAACGTGATAGATCGATTGATTCTAAAGATAAAAATCCTCGAAAAAGAAAAGGATCAAATGATCAAGATGGTCATAATATGAAAGAACCTGCTCAAGAAGAGCAAGGAGACATAATAATTGATGAAACCTTGGAAGAGATTCAGACATGAAAATAATGAAGAGATCTCAATAAATTATGTCTCATCGGAAAAATTATGAAACCAAAATAATATAATTGTCGAAAATAGTTTTTCTTATAATGTTGCTATTGAAATAATGCAACAAGATGAGGATTATGAGCCAAAATCTGTCAAGGAATGTAGACAGAAGAATGATTGGCCAAAATGGAAAGATTTAATTCAAGTTAAATTAGCTTCGTTTGAAAAACACAAAGTTTTCGGACCAATAGTCTTGACACCTGAAGGTATAAATCTAGTGGGGTACAAATGGATTTTTGTGCAAAAACAAAATGAGAAAAATGAAGTCTAAGATATAAAGCACGACTTATGGCACAAAATATTTCGCAAAGATCCAACATTGATTATACATAAACATATTCTCATGTGGTGGATGCAATCACTTTCAGGTATCTTATAAACATGGCAGTTCATGCATCTAATGTATGTCGCTACAACCTATTTATATGGTTCACTAGACAACAATATTTTTATGAAAATCCTGAAGGATTTAAAATGTTTGAAATGTATAAAGATTTCCGAGAAACTTGTTCAATAAGACTTCAAACATCTTTTTACGGATTAAAATAATCAGGAGGCATGTAATAGATAATCACCTTAGTGAATATCTATTAAAGGAAGGGTATAATAATGACCCAATTTGTCCTTGTGTATTTATTAAAAGATCTGAATCAGAATTTATTATTATAGCTATATATGTTGATGACATGAATATCATTGGAACTCGTGAAGAGCTTTCAAAGGCAGTAGAATGTTTCAAAAAGAAATTTGAAATGAAAGATCTTGAAAAGACAAAATTTTGTCTTGGTCTACAAATTGAGTATTTTACAAATGGAATATTTATTCATCAATCAACATATACCGATTTTTTTTATGTGGATAAAGCACATCCATTAAGTACCCCAATGATTGTAAGATCACTTGATATTAATAAAGATCTATTTCAACCTCATGAAAATAATGAAGAGCTTGTTGGTGCTGAGACTCCACATCTTATTGCAATTGGTGCATTGATGTACCTTGTTAATAATCCTCGATCAGATGTATCATTTTTCTGTAAAATTATTAACAAGATTTAGTTCTTTCCCAACACATAGACACTGAAATGGTATTAAACATATACTCAGATATCTTCGAGGAATCATAGACATGAGATTATTTTATTCAAAAGGGTATGATTCATAATTAATTGGTTATGCAGATGCTTCATATTTGCCTCACCCATATTGAGGTCGATCTCATTATTTATTTACATATGGAGGTACAACTATATCATGACGTTCAACAAAACAAACTATGATTGCTACTTCTTCAAATCATGCAGAAATAATAGCCATACATGAAACTAGTCGAGAATGTGTTTGGTTGAGATCAATTACTCAGCACATCTAGGAAATATGTGGTCTTACTTCGAAGAGAGAGATTCAAACGACATTATATGAAGATAATGTTGCATGTATAGCTCAATCAAAAGAGATGCTGATATAATATGGGGTCTCCCCCTCCAGCGGGATCATAAAAGGTTGTATTAAAGTTTCAATCAGTTAATAACATGGCAATTGCCCTTGCCAGTATCGGAAGTGATAATAAAAATGGGAATGTTGTCACTAGAACGGACCACACAAATAGAGGTGATCTATGCATAGTCATTCCAGGTCCACGCATGTTGAATATAGTTATTATAAAATTAATATAACCTAAAATGGATGAAACACCAGATAGATGAAAACTAGAAATTGCTAAATCAACTGTTCCTCCAGAATGATTGGTATTACAACTTAAGGGCGGATAGATCGTCCACCTAGTGCCGCTACCCACTTCTACTAAGGCTGATACATCAAAGGAGACAAAACGAAACATATTTCACCAAAATTCTTCACTCACGATCTTCAAACGAAAGGTGAAATAGATGTTCAACAAATTCGTTCCAGTGATAATTTTGCAGATATGTTCAATTACCAACTTCAACCTTTGAGAGGCTGAGAAACAAGATCGGAATGTGTCATCTTCGAGATATTAAGTGATGTTTTCATTAGTGGGAGTAAATACATGTTGACTCTTTTTTCCTTAACCAATGATTTATCCAATGATTTTTTCCGATAAGGTTTTTAATGAGGCAATAAATAATGTGTATTGCTACAGTTTTTCTTTCATTTTTTTTTTTATATGGACATCATCCAATGGGAGTGCTAGTAAAATAGATGTCCATATTAATATGTCATGTGTTGTAAGTTAATTATACACACAATATATTAAGTGATGTATGCTAGTTAACCATATAATATACTTGATGCCCAAAATATATACTTGACAAGAAAATTTCCATGTATCACACTTAATGCCCAAGTATATACAAGTATATACACCCCTTTTCTTGTAACAAAGAGTAAGTGAAAATTGAAAAGAAAAACACTACACCTATTATTTCTCATCCATCATTCTTGTTATCTTAGCATTACTATTTATTTAATAACAATGGGGAATAGTTTTGAGACCAAAAACAAATAAAAAATATATGTGTTTAATTTTGAATAATTGAAGACTAGTTTTAGCTCTTTACCGTTTATTTTATAAAAAAAAAATAACAAATGTTTTTTTTTTGGGGGAGGATATGAAAAGCTGAGTGGTGTTGTTTGAAGGCGCACACAGAAAGCAACCGCACGCTGTTCCGCCACGTAAGGACCCTTTAGCGCGCTCTTTGGAGAAATGGGACCCACAAGCTCCATTATCAACCATAACTGAACTCCCACATCTTGGCCCACGAGCGCTCTTTTTCGGTTCCCCATACTGTTATTCTCCACCGTTGGATTTCTCCTTCTCTTCGCTAGCTGCTTCTCGAGCTTCTACCCTTTCAATTACTTCTCCATTCACTATTCCCCTTCAACATCAATCTCTTCGCAATTCCATGAGTTTTTCATATAGTAGCACTTATTTTCAGTTTCCTTCAACGTTTCAGAAAAGAATACTTCATCGCCGATGGAAGCATCGGAGATTGAAATGGAATCATCATCATCATCATCATCGTCGTCGTCATACAGTTCTCGCAATTATGAATTTAAATCATATGCCATTAGATAATCTATTTCAGAACATAGTTTCGCAATTTCCTTCTGTAAATTCACTCGATTTAATTGCTCCAGCACTAGGTTTTGTATCTGGTTTTGCTTTCTACCTATCTCAATCGCAAACGTCAGTAAAACTTCTGGAAACTTCTGTTTCGGAACTCGGAGAATGGATATTATACACTAGTCCGACGCCGTTTAATCGATTTGTTGTATTACGCTGTCCATCGATATCGTTTCAGGATAGTGAGCTTATGGAGGATGTGAATGAGAGGCTTGTGAAGGAAGATAGGCATTTCCTGAGGCTAGATAGTGGGAAAATTCAGGTGAGGGATTATGAGCGTTGTGATGAGAAGTTGGTGTATCAGAGAGTGTGTTTGAGTACGAAGGATGGAGGAGTAGTGTCGCTGGATTGGCCGGCGAATTTGAACTTGGAAGAGGAATATGGATTGGATTCGACTTTGGTGATTGTTCCGGGAACTACTGAGGGAAGTATGGATACGAATATTAGAGAATTTGTTGTTGAGTGTCTGAGGAGAGGGTGTTTTCCTGTTGTCATGAATCCTAGAGGTTGTGCTGGTTCACCATTGACAACTGCCAGGTGAGAAATGCAATCTCATTCTACTAGTAATCATGTGTTGTACTTGTATTATTCTACATTTGTTTCGTTCAAATGCAGCATAGTATATATATCCTGTTATGAACTGAATGCAAAACTACTACTGTTTGTTCGTGATAATCATAAGAAATTAGTATTGGATTTGGTGCAGATATAAGAATTTAAGTTTTGTTTTTTTCCCCAGCTAGTCGTTACTATTAGTTTTAGTGCTTCAATCTGGTAACTGCAGCATCCTGTTACGCATTCTGGCATTCAAACTAACTAGGTTCTATCACACACCGTTTATCTTTAAGGATTGCTTGTTAACAAAATAAGAAAGGAGTATTGTAGGTTTTACTTAGCATTCTTCACAGCCTTTCCTTACTTTTGTGTGCAAACCTTATTAGTTCAGAAATGAGATTATTTTGAGTTTATGGAACAAATCACTGGTTTAAATGGAAATTGTGGTTTGGCTTCTGAATAGTATAAAAATTGTTGCTTCCAGTTGTGGCCGTTTAGCATGTCTCTTGTAATAAGCTAATGGAAGAACAGATGACTACTTTATTTATGTAGGTTATTTACGGCTGCTGACAGCGATGATATCTCCACAGTTGTCCAATTTATCAACAAGAAAAGGCCGTGGTCAACAGTAATGAGTGTGGCCTGGGGTTATGGCGCTAACATGTTGACAAAGTATCTGGCTGAGGTTGGAGAAAAAACACCTCTTACAGCTGCTACTTGCATAAACAATCCTTTTGACCTAGAGGAAGCAACAAGAACCACACCTTATCACATTGCTTTAGACCAAAAGCTCACACGGGGCTTAGTAGTTATATTGAGATCTAACATGGTAAAGAACTCTGTCCTTACATAAAGCTGTCAGTGAAGGATTGACATCTGGAGTTTTTGTTTGACGCATGCTTAATGGCTTTTCAATGTTCACTTTGTTGTATAAGGCAGTGCTCTGAATGTTGTTGCCCTATGTTTAAGAATACCATAAAAGTTCGACACCTCTTTAACATCTCCAAGATGTGTGCAGGAACTATTTCAAGGTCGTGGAAAAGGCTTTGATGTTGAAAATGCTCTTTTGGCAACATCTGTTAGGGACTTTGAGAAAGCAATATCAATGGTGTCTTATGGTTTTAAAGCTATTGAGAATTTCTATGCAAAATCCAGTACAAGGGATGTGGTTGGCAAAGTAAAGATTCCTCTTCTTTTTATACAGGTAACATTTTGTCCATTCAGTAAATGGTGAGTTTAACTTTGTCCCTCTAATATTGCATTGAACATTAAAAAAAATCCTTTTAACTTTGTAAAATAGGGACTCAATTTGTCCTTCCAAACTAATTCCATCAAGTTTTAACAGACTACCCCTCCCCCTTCCCTTCTTGCCACCTCTTGCTTCTTAGTTGTTGTCAAAGATCACCACTATGTTCATTCTTATCAAGATCTGCTCTCTGCAGCACCATCAAAATTTTTGTCATTAACTAAGCGCACTTCTGCAGATTCAGTGCACATCTTAAAAAATAATAAGCAGGAAAAAAATCCCAAATTCTGCTATGCCTAATTATTCATTCCAATCTATTTCTTGTCCTGAGCCTGTAATTTAAATGATCCTTAAAAACTAATTGCTGTAATTTGGGGATAAATACAAGGTTAAGAACAATAGAATCTTCTTCTTTCAGCTCAATTAGCTTAGGAGATGATATACCTGATGCCGTTGAGGAATTTTATCACATGTGAACAAAAGATTGGATTCCCAAGACCAGAAGCTATTCATATTTAAAGCACCTCCTTTGTTCTTCTTATTTTTAGTTAAGGGTCAAAAACACACCTAAACTATCCCACTTTGTTGAGTTTCATACCTAATTGAGAGTGTGAGTTTCTTACCTGAATTACCACCCAATGGTTAGCAAAACACACCTAGATATTGACTAGAACAAATGTTTGTCTAGAAATGCGTCTAGGCGCATTTTTTCATAAAATCTTCGTTCACCTGGAATATATAAAGACTTTATTTGCAGACACATCAATTTTTTTTAATATTTTTTTTAATCAACTTCTTTAAAACCCTAAATTCTCCCCTTTCAAGTTGGAGATATTGATGCCACGGTAGAGACGAGACCACGCCTAAGAAGGTGGAGAAGAAGATGGTGGATGTCACGGTTGGAATAAATTAATTTATATGGTGATAGTTTTAACCTTTAATCTTAAGTTTAACCTAATATGAAATGTGTTTAGATTTTCCATGGTGGAAGTATTTTTCCTTGTAGAGTGCCACATAACAGAACTTTTAAACAAAAGAGAGTGTACACCCATCACCAAAAATTAGTTTAAGTGTGGTTTACACTCTTTTATTTTATTTGATCATTGTCAAAGCACCTCTGGTTCCCTAGTTACTAAAGATACACACTAGTAGCAACTTTGAAGGTCATAAGGAATAATTTGAGTCTCAGAATGTGAAAGAACAATCAAGGAGTTTAAGTAAGAGTAAGAAGGCAATCCTGTGGAGAACAGAACCGTGATAGACACTAACAGTGCAAGTGCAAATTTCTAAGGTAAACCATCTGTGAGTTTTCCAAATAATACTAGAAACCCCAATAACAAAAGAAATGGGACTATTCTGGGCATGTTGTTGTTGTTAAATCCCTTAGGATTGAACAAAGAGCACGTTAAAATTTTTGGTAGATACACAGAAGATGGAGAGGAGTTTTATCGGGAAAAAAGTTTTAAAAAAAAGGAAGAGAAAAAAGGTGATGGGTGGGGAAAGGGTCAGGATTATCCTGTTAATACTGAACGGAATTAGCTTGGATGGATTAAAAGTTTCCCTGGTTTGCGAACTAAGAAGAATTTTTATGTTCAGAATAATGTTTAGATGGACAAATTTAACCAACCCATAACTTAAGGGATGATTTTGGTCATTTTTCTTTTGTTTTGAATGTCATCCAGGTGGCCTGAGAGTTAGTGCAAGAGATGTTGGATGCGGTTCACAATAATATAATCGGACATCCGTCAAGAATATAGGACATAACATATGACTTACCACAGGGATTTGTTACCCCTATATTCTTCTGATTCTGTTCTGTATAGTTAATAAAGCTATGAAGCATTGCATGCTTACATAATCTTTTACCCCCTGGATATAAAGGGAAAGGGAAGAATATGATGGGAGATGGGCACTGCCCTGATAAAATAACTCTCGGAGGCTGTAATCTCTAGTGGTCTTTTCTGGATAATTTAAAACATTTCATTATCTGGTGTCAATAAAAAAAGATAGTGTTGCTTCACTTTTTCAAGAGACCACCTGCAGGCTTGAAATTTGCTAACGGCTGCAATCAGAAAGAGAGCAGTTAAATATCTGTGTCCAGAACTTATATTCAAGTTTCAACATGGTTTATTCTATATGCATTGTCCTGCAAATTCATTATAGATTGGGACCAATCATGAAATTTGTGCTTTCTTTGATATTTCAGAGTGATGAAGGGTCAGCCCCCTTGTTCTCTGTTCCACGCAGTTCAATAGCAGAAAACCCATACACAAGCCTACTCTTGTGCTCTTACTTTCCACATAATGAAACAACAAATGGCAGATCAACTCTATCTTGGTGCCAGCATCTTACAATTGAGGTGACAATCAGAACTGTCATCCGTCATGGTTCAGTTTTGCTCCTCCATACTCCCTATTTATTTGATTCCCAAAATTCTTGACTGCAGTGGCTCACAGCTGTGGAGGTTGGACTTTTGAAGGGACGTCATCCTCTTCTGGAAGATGTTGATGTAACCATTAATCTGTCCAAGGATCTTACGCTTGTGGGCCGACCATCTAATAGAAGTTTTAGATCAAACAAGCTCTTGAATCTTCCGAACTCAGATGCTTTAGATAGTTGCTCCCTAGATTCGTCACTGAAAATACTTGAAGGAGGAGATATTGAAGAAACGATTTATTCAAGATTTGGAAGAGATTTTAAAGAACTCAGAAGCACTGGACAGCTACAAGAACCCTATATCACCTTACAAAATGGTAGTGCTGATGATGCAGAACCAAGAGAAGAGGAGGCTGGAAGTCCTGTTGATGGTGAAAGAGGCCAAGTGCTACAGAGTGCAAAAGTGGTCATGAATATGCTTGATGTGACAATGCCTGACATACTATCAGAAGAACAGAGGAAGAAGGTACTTCTTATCTGTTACCTTATGACTTGCAGTAATTTGTTGAAACAATTTGTTTTTATTTTGGAGGCAAACTGAGCCGACTCTACTCATTGGAGAGGCTAGATAACTTTGGTAATACATATCTTCAAGATCTGACCTAAACTAAACTGTGGCAGGTCCTGACGGCTGTTGGTCAAGGGGAGACAATAATGAAAGCTTTGCAAGATGCTGTTCCTGATGATGTTCGTGGAAAACTTACAACTGCTGTCTCTGGAATTTTGCACAATCAAGGTTCAAATCTCAAATTTGATGGACTACTAAGTGTTGGACATATTCCAAACGTGACATCAAGCTCAATGTCAACTATAGAAAAGGATGGAGGACTTTCAAAAACAGATGGTGGAAGTGAAACTTCTAACTTATCAAATGCGAAGACGAGGGCTAGTGATTTTTCAGATGAATTTGACAAGAATGACTCTAGCATAGACAAGCACTCTCAAGAGCTTGTTTCAGAACCTGAGGCAGTGGATAACGTGCAAAAATCTGTAGATACAGGTCAGTCTCAAGCAATGAGTAGCCATGGAAGTGAAGTTCCTGCTTTAGATAACAATCAAAGTGCAGGTCTTTCTGAAGAAAGAACTGACCTAACTTCTGATTACATGGAAATTGAGTTAAAAACTGGAGCTAAGGTTGAGAGTTCAAGTGAGACTGAGGTGGATGGTGGCACTGAGAAAGTGATTGCTGAGCAATCCAAAGTGCAGCATGATGATGGGAAATATCAGACAGACTTGATAGAAGCGATCTCTACCCAACAAAAGGAAGAAAAAAATGCTGATATTTGTAGTGAACAGAACAAATCAACATCTTCCCCCCAGACAGATGATAAAATATCACTTGCGGCATCGCCTTCTGAGACCAACGTAATGGAAAATGAAGGTTCTGATAATGTCAAAAGAGAAGAAAGAAGTACACAGACCAATTCAAATCAAATAATTCCCAATGCCCCAAGCTTTGATGTTTCTCAAGCACTGGATGCCCTGACTGGAATTGATGATTCAACTCAGTTAGCAGTTAACAGTGTATTTCATGTACTTGAAGATATGATTAATCAGTTGGATGGGGTAAGAAACACAGAAAGTGAAATCAAGAATGGAGACCATAAAGATGGACTTGAGAAAAGTGGAACCAAGGATGGGGACAATGAGGATGGACTTAACGACAGAGACAAGGTTCTTGATCAAAATACTTGCCGTATGGTTGATAACCGCGATTTAGATGATGTTGAGAAGAGTGAGAGCAAAGTATGTTCAGATTCCCAAGAAAAATATGAAACAAATTTATTTGGTAAAGTTGAAAGTAATACCGTCGATTTTCAAGAAAGTGACGGAGAAAATCACACAGAAGGTGATTTGAATAGAAACAATGTTGTCAATGGAGAGCTTCCTCCAGGGGATTCACTTAAGTTTTTGAATTACATTCAAAAAACTGTTCCTGTCTACATGAATACCAATTTCTCTGGAGATCTGCTTTACAAAGAATATCTTCGAAGCTATTTAAGTTCAAAGGCTGTGATAACCAAACCATTAGATTTAGATACCACAACAGCTTTGTTTCTCGACTACTTCCCAGAAGAAGGACAATGGAAACTTTTGGAGCAGACTGGGAGTAATAGTGGCATATCTGATGGTGTTGCAGCTGATGAAAAAAGTCATGCGGAGATGCAGCATGATTCACCTACAAAAAATAATAATATGGATAATGTTATTGAACCATCTTATGTAATATTTGACCATGAAAACCAGAATCCCGATGAAGAATGTGTGACTTCAAACAACTCTACAGAGAATGTTGAAGTTGATAATGACACTGCACATGGATCTGCTTTATTTTTAAGAAATATTATAGTGGACGCTTTAAAGGTCGAAGTCGGACGGAAAGTAAGTGCTGAAGACCTGGAGGAAATGCAGCCCAAACTCTCCAATGAACTGGAACATGTTGCAAATGCTATCTGTCAGGCTGTAGGGCATGAAGAGGAGCTTGTTTCATTTATCAAGAGTAAGGACCGTACTTCAGGGAAAGTGGGTACACTTCATGCAAAGCATGTTGTACATGCTATTTCATCAGCAGTTCAGGGAACTAGTTATTTGAGAAGGGCATTGCCTGTTGGAGTTATTGTAGGCTGCAGCTTGGCTGCTTTGAGAAAGTTTTTTGATGTATATGCAGAAGAAGTAAATGGCCAAAGCAAAGAGTTGATCCTTGATGAAATAAGTGAACTAGAGAAAGTAGATTCTATCCCAACAGCCAGCAAGAGGATTGATGAAATGCATCCTAATGGACAAGTGTGTGGATTGCAGAGTCCAACTTGCCAAGTTGAGGGAGCAGCTGATTCAGAAATTTCAGACGGAAATTCTATTATGGTTGGAGCTGTTACGGCAGCCCTCGGAGCATCGGTACTGCTTGTCCATCAACAGGTAAAATCAACATAAAAGTTGGCTGGTTGAGTATTACTTAGAGAGGGTTGCGATAACTGACAACCTTACTAATTATTCAACATTATGAGTTATCACCTGCCTTACATAGTCCATCTAGGCTAGTGCTTGGCATGTTTGAATCTTTCATGCGTTTTTCAAAATCGAAAAACTACTTTTCCACCATTTTGCTGTAGAGATTGACCAGAGCTCTCAATTGAATATCTTTCTTTGACACATGTTTCACATTCTTTACCCTGTGAAAGAAGTGGGAGGGCATTAACGTTAACCTCTATATAGTGGAGTGAACTCATGAACTGGGACATAGCTATCATATGTTTGACATTTAAGAACTGACTTCCATATTTTTAATGGCCTAAAGAGAGCAGATGTTATTTTTTTTATTGAAGAAAATAAGGGGTATTTTCATGCTTAAAAGGTGAAGGAAAGAGCTAATATTTTATACTGCCCATTTCTTAATTCATCTGTGCCATTTTTTGTCCTATACGTTCTCTAATTGATCATACGTATTTTCTTGAAGGATGCTGAAATTTTTGAGGGTTCTTCCAAAACCTTTGAGGATGAGAAATATCAAAGCAAAGAAGTGGACAAGGTTGATGAGGAAACAATTGATAAAACTAACAACAATATAGTCACAAGCCTTGCTGAGAAAGCCATGTCTGTAGCTGCTCCTGTGGTGCCTATGAAAGAAGATGGTGCAGTGGATCACGAAAGGTGTTATAATTTTCACAACATGCTTTTTTTTAACTTCAATTTTTTCTCAAAATCCACTTGCTATCCTCTTTTTCTTAAATAGGCTGGTGTCGATATTGGCGGAATTGGGACAGAAGGGTGGCATTCTGAAATTGGTTGCAAACGTTGCATTGCTTTGGGGTGGTATACGAGGTGCTATTAGTCTAACTGACAGGCTCATCTCATTTCTGCGCATAGCTGAACGTCCTTTCTTCCAGAGGTAAGATATTGCATCATTTTACTATAAAAAGAAGCATTGTGTCTTTTATCTATGTTCTAGGGTGCAGGATGAAAGAATTAACTACACATATTGATAAAATCTTCATAATTGCGCCTTAGTCTTAGGAATGTGGGGATCTCGGAACAAGTAATTATTAGTTTACCTTCTGGACTTCCGTTTCTTAACCACTTATATTCGTTTGACCACCCTAGTGAGCAGCAGCTCTCTGGTGATCTTTGTCATTCTTTTAAAACAAGCAGAGATGCAGCTATTTATTTACAGATCTTCAATATCACAATTGGGATGGTGCAGTTAATCTTTTTTTTGAAACTGGTAAATGTGTATTCCTCAGCATTAAGGACATGCTGGACACCATCAAAAAGTGTTCGATAAAAAAAAACAGCAACTAGAAAACAAGATATTTACAGAGATCTTAATAAATCTACAAACTGATACATATCCTCTAAACCTACTTCTTTACACCAAAAGTAGAAAGATATTATACAATTCCATTTAACTTTCTGGATGGAATTGGATCTATCTTCATAACACCTCCCATTTCTCTCTCTCCAAACTGTCCACCAGATGCATTGTGGGATGATCCTCCACCACTTCTTTTGACTTTTGTTGCCTCCTCTTTTCATCCAGCAACTAAGCAAATCTGCAGTATGCTCCGGCATAGTCCAGCTTGTCTTTGTTATGTTGAGAAATAGAGACCAAAGTTGTGCTGTAAAGGTGCAGTTAATCTTGAGATGCCATATACTTCACATCCTGTTGAAAATTGCTTTCAGTTACTGCAGTATACTTTAGCATAATAAGTTGCCTAGGTTTAGTATGCAATTTAAATTTTTATTAGGTTGTTTTAGTTGTTGAGATATTTTATGATTTTTGAATTTTTAATTATGCAAATTTTGTGTTTAAATTGTCTATTTAAAGCCCTTTATTGAGAGACATTTTCAACCCTTTTTTGCTGCCCCGTTTTTTAGAAAAACCTATGGACCCTCTTTCAAGCAAGCTTTTTATCCATCTTTAGATGCTCCTATAATTTAAAACTAGGTAAATTACCCGTGCTTCACACAAGATTGAACTATTTTATTAACCTTACACATGATCAGTCGGTAATATCTGTATTTTTGATACATACACTACATTGTAAAGAACATTTTATCTAAAGGCAAAGCATTCTGCTGAAATCTTAAAGTGCTATATTTTTTAATTATCTTTTTTGTTGCACAAAAATTATGAGTCATAGAGAGATTTTAAATATAAGAAATAATTCTAAGAATATCTCCATGGAAATAGTTGGTCAGAAATATAAAGAACAAATCAGATGTTAAAGAAGAGACCAAAAAACCTCGAACAACAACACTCCCAAGTAAAGTTGAACATCACGTCCATACAAGAACATAACTAACTAAATTCATATGGAAGACCTTCGGCTCCTTTCTTATGAACCTCCATCAATATCTTTTTTATTATAGTATGTCGTATCATGTATATGTCAAAAATGACCCTAAAATTGTTAATATCATAAAGGTTTTTTCTCATTGTTTCAGAATAGTCATTACTATTGTTTATGTTTCATTCACAGGTCCTAAATTATTTGGAATTGAACCATAGTTATTGTTCTGGTTATAATATTCAGTTACAAAGAATTAATGCAATGATAAACCAAGGAGTAGGTGCCATCTGAATGGAACTATTCACAAATGGATATTCTAAACCAAAAATTTGATACATAACATATTAAAATCTTACTATATAATTTTGTGAGCACTTGATCTCACATATATCCTCAAATAATAATAAAGAAGACCTTACTTTCCTAACAATCAAGAAGAAAAACGCATGTTGCTAACATATTTTTCAAAAAGATAGTCTGTCGGGCGGTATCCAAGTTTACCGTTCACAAATTTAATTGAAATAAGCCAAAAGAAAGAGATATCACTACAACAAAAATGATCTTTAACGGTAATTAATAGGTAAATTGCCGCTAAATATGTATTTTCAGGGTAAATTAGTACTCTCTATAAATGTCCCTAAAGTCTATAGCGACATTTAATCTAATGACAATTAATTAATGTCGGTAAAGGCTAAACTCTTCGTTAATGTGCATATTTATTGCCGATGAAAATTGTTTTTGTTATAGTATACTTTGGACATCTGTTAGTTTCAAGAAAACTTGATCTCTTATTATGCCCAAAAAGAAAAGAGGAAGAAATATGACAAATTAGTCAACTTGTGATAAAAGAAGTGGACTAACTGTCTCTATACTAATATTCTAGGAAGTGTGCCATGGCATACAAAATATTTGTACCTAAGATAAAACAATCAAAATAATACACTAATTGTGGAAAGAAAGAGAGCCATCTATTTGGTTCTTTTAACAAACTTCACCATTGGTTCCGTTTAGTTATCGCATATCTATTGTTGTGTGCTATCAAGTATAGCACAACCCACAAGTAATTTTCCCAAAAAGTATATGAAGAAGCCTGTAGAAAGGGACAAAAGAGAGGATCAATTTTTAATCATCCTTGTTGAGATTTTTAATAGAGTTCAAAAAAAGTCGCCAAAATAGCAAAAAGAAATTGCAATAGTTACATGAATCACTATGACTTACAATAAAATATTAAGCTTCATGAAATAGGAGGAAGAAAACTTTGAGGAATGAAACACACTTGATAAGAAGCTTAATTAATGTATTTGGATTAGACTCCTCTAAAGTGGAAAAAAAAACATACTAATAATAGTGGCAGAAATAGAAGTTTTGTTTACTAAAGAACCAAATGTTATAAATTCAACCATTCCAGCAGCGTTATGAGTTGTGGACTGAGAGGTGCAAGAGTAGTAATATCGCATTGCAATTGAAATCAATTTTTTTTATTTTGGTACCTTGGAATTAAGTTTTGGGTTTTAAAAGGTGCATGAAAAATGAAGAGTTGTGACTTTTGTGAAAAGTTTTGACTTTTGTGAAAGGTTGTGACTTTTATGAAAAGTTGCGACTTTTCTAAATAGTTGTGACTTTTAAGAAGGGTTAAATAATAATTCTGCTTTGTGAGGGCGCCACATAGGCGGGTCTAAGATTCTCTTTTATATATATAAGAGATTACAGGGTCTCAGTTTCATTCCAAGAGTGTGTGGTCACTGACATGTTACTTTCATGAGTAGAGTCGATGGGGGCCTTCATTCATTCTGCAGATTTAGCTATATGTCAACATGTTTTTAGACTGAGCTCTCTGTCATTTCACTCAGCTTGACATGCTATCATACTGATGTTGCTCGATTCTGGAACTTGTACCAGGATTCTTGCATTTGTTGGTATGGTACTTGTTTTATGGTCACCAGTGGTCATTCCATTTCTGCCCACACTTGTGCAAAGTTGGACAGCACAGAAGCCATCCAGGACTGCTGAGATCATTTGTATTATTGGCCTCTACATGTCTATTTTCTTACTAGTAACTCTATGGGGCAAAAGGATACGTGGCTATGAGAAACCGCTTGAGCAGTATGGACTAGATATGACTTCAATGCAGAAGGTAAAAGTTCTCTTTGTTAACAGTCAACTAATGCTTTAAAGTTGACAAAGTAACAACTTCTTGAGGAAGCACCTTGCCTATCCGAGTCTCTCTTTGTTCTGTAATACTGTAATTATGATTTAGAAGGATCATCAGATAAGTGAATAAGACTTCTTCTCTTTCTTCTCTCTAACTTCTTCATGCTCTTCAATGGGATCTCATCACTCGATTGAGGTTGAGATTATCTTACACTATTAAATTCAACACCAATTACTCGTTTTCTTGTTTTTTGGAATTCAATGAAACACAACAGTCTAGGAAAGTATCTGGAACAGATATTTTCTGTAATGTAATGAGATAATCATACTTTCATGGTTTTTGTTACAAATAGAGATAGGAGACTAAGTTCACATTCTTGCAGTCTAACCGTTTCAATTTCCGTTTATTACAATGTGACCTACACTAAGCACTTATTTTCATTTTAACCAATGTAATTGGGTGTGAATACCTAGGTATGGCCTTCATATGTTGTTGCAGTACTAAGCAATGTCAGATATGTTGAATGAAAACCTAATTTTCCTTATCTTTTCCTTCTTTACTTTCTGCTGTTTTCTTATTTCTAAGCTTTCTTTGTTTCTTCATGACAAAAATGCTATTGAGCACAATCCAGCTCATTTGAAACAGTTCTTATCAAATATGGTAAAGAAATCATATCTTTAGCAATAATTTTTCCATCAAGTGATCTTTTTCTTTATTTTCCCCTTTTGTGTCAATGGTAACATGGATTGGAAGAGGGAGAATCTAGTGTTGTACCTCATTCTCTGTTTTTATCTTTAATCATGAGACCATAATATGAGTTACACTGACATTCTTTAAGTATCAGTTCATGATGTTGGCCATGAATATTTATTTTTCTCTACATATTTAAAGCTTTGAAGGATAATCTATTTTAATTGCATTACTCAGATGCTGCCTGCCTTTCTTGCAGGTACAGAGTTTTCTGAAAGGTTTATTTGGAGGAACCATCCTTGTTTTGCTAATATATTCTGTGAACTCCTTAATTGGCTGTGTTGATTTCTGTTTTCCCATGGCTCCTCCAACCTCATCATCAGCTTTAACCTGGCTAAAGGTGTATGGTCGGATATTTGTTTTATTTGTTCAAGGAGTTGCAACTGCAACCAGTGTTGCTACTGTTGAGGAGCTTCTTTTCAGGTCATGGTTGCCTGACGAAATTGCTGCTGACCTGGGATATTATCGTGGAATTATGATTTCTGGACTCGCATTTGCTTTGTTCCAAAGGTGCGCCCTCATTCTTGATCCAATGCATTCAGGCTTTTGACATGGATCTATGCAGCCTGAGTTTTTAGGTTACTTGTCCTTCAAGCTGCCTATTTTTTTTATTTTTTTTTCCATTTCAGGTTCGATTCGATCATCAGGGGGAAATTCATTATTTTCTTCAAGCTGCCTATTTTTTGATCTTTTGAAACTTGAGAAATAATTGAATGATTGAATTAAGGGTATCTTGAGAATCTTTTCCCTGTATTTGTTTAGTTCTACTTAGTGCTCTTTTGTCTTGCATACATGTGCGTCCTGTCAATCTTGCATCTTCGGATGTACCCTCGCGGGCCTCTACCCACCCCAAAAAAGTTGTATCTGTATGATTGATTGCTTTTCTAATGCTACTACCCTTTTTCTTCTGCTATGCAACTGAATTTCCAGCAAAGTGATTATGTTTCATATTCTAAAATTACTTTTCAGGTCACCTTGGGCAGTGCCCAGTTTGTGGCTATTGTCACTGGCTCTTGCAGGTGTTCGACAAAGAAGCCAAAGCCTCTTCCTTCCAATTGGGCTGCGTTCAGGGATACTGGCTTCTAGTCATATTTTACAGACTGGTTTCTTTTTGACTTATTTACCAAAATTCCCTCCATGGTTCACGGGGTCGTCTCCAGCTCAACCATTTAGTGGAGTAGTTGGCCTTGCGTTTGCTTTGTCACTGGCAATACTTCTGTACCCTGTGGAGCCTCTTCATAGGAAGAAAATAGCCAGGAAAATCAAGGAATGAAATGTATATAACTTTGTATTGGCAAAGATTGGTTAGCATGTAAGCCAAAATACAACCTGCTTCTTTAAGGAAGCTGAAATGTTGGTTGCTTTTGCCGGTTGTCTGGTACAAACTCCAGCTTGCTCATATTGGAAAGAGCAACTGAGATCATTGTACTGAAGCAAAAACTGTGACAGTGGATCGATGTGACCAGGTAGGAAGCTCTCCTTAAGCAAAGTTGTTTATTAGTGTATAAATGAGGCAAATTTTGTAGCTAAGTGAAAAGTGTAAATGGGAATTTCAAGAAACCTCTTTATTTCCACCTTATACCTGTACATTACATGTAAGTTGTTGTCCTTTTAAAGTGCAAGGAATGAAACAGAAATCATTTACCACTGAAGTTGTACAAAGTGGAAGAGCAAGTTGTTCCTGAAACTATTTTCTTTCAAATTTTAGATTCAGGGTGTGCTTTGGTATCCTGAAAAATACATTTATGGAACACAAGTGATTTTCTCAACATGTAAATGAAGAATATATGGGAGTCCGGAGCCTAAAGGGCAAAAAAAAATTGTCTAAAATTCCAAAAGGGCACATCACTTCTTTTTTTTAACCAAAAGGGCAAAATCGCTGCTGATGCAGCGATTTTCCTCTGACAAAATGACAAAATCGCTGCCCAAGCAGCGATTTCGTCTAAAAAAAAAAATTCTTTTTTTTCATTAAAAATTGCTGCTGTGGCAGCGATTTTGTCAAAAAATTTTTTTTTTTTTTTTTTTAATTAAAAATCGCTGCCACAGCAGCGATTTTGTTAAAAAAAAAATTTTAATTAGTAAAAATCGCTGCCATTGTAAAAAAAAATTCTTTTTTGCTGTGGCAGCGATTTTAAGTCAGAATTTTTTTTCCTTACACATCGCTGCAGGGGTAGCATTTTTCATGCCGAGTACTATTATTTTCATGCCTATTATTAATTATTAATAATATAAAAATGATA
>JAJOOO010006875.1:0-49332 GCA_029582685.1 Solanum piurae | reverse complement strand
TGAGCCCTTGAGTTGAGTAGTTCATGCCCATAATTCCGCATGAACCCCCCCCCCCCCCCGAGTCGAGCATTCTTGAGATGAGTAGTATCATTGACTCTTTCAGTTCTGGAGTTGTTGAGTTCCAAGTATTGAATTAAATGCATGGTTATTGAAAACCTTGAATTGAGTCATTCACGTCCATAATTCGGCATGAACCCTATTTTAAGAAGTCTTTTTACAAATTGTTTTAAAACTTGTTTTAAAGACTTGAGCACTGAATTGAGGAAGAGTAGAGCTGAGTTCATTTTGTTTAAAAGGATATATGAGAACTAAGTATTCCTACGAGTAAATATTTTCACATTTAAAAGAGGAGGAAATTTACATTTCCAAAAGAGCTTTTGAGCAGTTTTGAGTACCCTCTCTTTTAAGAGAAAGATTTTTAAGTAATAATCTCAAACCACAGAAAGAGTTATGTTTTTAAACATATGAGCTAGTTATATTTTGGGATAGTGTTGAGCACCGATATGGGGGAGAGTTCAGATAACTCACAACCCCCATAAACCATGTAGCCAACATGGGTAGAAAGGGTCATACTTTTTAGATGATTCATTAACACTTTTTAGCATAAACTAGTGGATCCACTTAGTTGGGGAGTTCTATACCGCGGTAATTCTGGCAGCGTAGGTGAGACGATGTATCATCACATAGCTCATAGTGATGGTTGTCGGTTAGAGAATCTCTCATTGATAGTTATTTTTGTATTCTTATATACAGTTGAGTTATTATTGTATTTTTACATACAATTGAGTTGTTATCTATTGTTTTATAACTTTCCACATAATGTTGTTGCTTTATCCAGAGTTGAGTTCCCAGAGTCGAGTATTGATGTTTATTACGTAATCAACAACACAACTTCTAGTACAAGTATCCACAATCGTGCAATAGTATAGTAACCCAGCCAAGGGTTGGGGTCGAGTCCCAAGGGAGCGGTTTTGACAATTAATAGAAAAATAAAATTTAGTTCTAACTAGTCGTAGCTAAAGACATTAACGATTAAAAACATTGTAAATTAAAGGGGGACACAAAAGTGTAAAATAACAATTTGGGTTTTGTCACTAGTAAGTAAAAACTTTTACAACAACAAAAATAACAAGAAAATCAAGTATGGGGAAGAGTTCTTGGGGTGTTACCGCAATACAATCTGAGATAAATTGTTGGGTACATGCTTTCGATAGGAACTTTGCAAAATAATAGTGACTAGGCTAAGCTTTAGATGGAAATAAGTTCCCTCTCGGGCAACTTACCCCATTTCAAATGCGATCCTCTTGGATACCCAGTTGTCGCATGAAGGACAATCTACGCCTTACCCCACTCAAAATCTCGAGCTGAGTGTTAGGATATGGGAATAGGGTTCACCCTCTCGGGCGCTGAACCTCGTGTCGATCCACTCCTTAGGCCATCAGTCTAGTGATCTTGGTATCGCGACCTCCCTCTCGGGCAAGCCTAAAACACAAAGGTGTTTTTGTATTTGTAAATACAAATCCATTAAATTAAACCACAACCACTAGGTTAAATCAGCATTAAAATACATCTAACCTATCAGCAAGCAAGACCCAACAATAATATCAACATATATTCGCTAAATCACAACCCAAGAATGGGGGTTTTTAGCCACACATCAAGAGATAGAAATTTATACCTAAATGAGTGTGCATTCAAATGGGTATGAAGATTTAAGTCTTGTCACAGGCCAAGAATATAGAATCCAAGAGACCAAGTCCAAATCCTAGGAGATGAAACCCTCTTTTTCTTCAAGTTTTCAAAACCTCTTTAAACTCAGAGAAAAATAAAAAAGTACTAAAATTTAAATGTTCTATATTGAAAATATGATACTAAAATTTTGATACTAAGAATGTCTTCTCAACGAGTATTTATAGTTTTCAAAAATTTGTGTTGCGGTGGATCATTCAGCGACATTAGTCGGAATCGCCGATCAACTCGGTGACTCGCCCTTTGGTGTAGTTTATCTCCATCTTGCACCATCCTTCGGCATCGTCGTGTTTTGGGTCATTGAGCGACATAGTACTGCTTCGCAAAACTTCTCGGCGATGTGCCGACTGCTCCCTTTTTCCGTTGACTTGATCCTTTCCTTCAGGGCTCAGCACACTGGAACAAAAGGCAAAGTGAGACCCTTCGGTGATTCTCCAAGTGGACTTAGCGATCCTCAGGCCTTCATTTTGTTGCTCTTTTCAGCCTTTTTGTTCCTTTTTGCGAAGTAGTGTCCATGCTTTCCTTCAAATTTCAAATACCTGAAACTTAAGGGTTTTCATCAGATATTGAGATAAAATAAGCACTTGAGGACACAATTTCTATTAAAAGATCACCCTAAATGAGTCCAATTTGTGGACTCATCAACACCCCTAACTTAAACTTTTGCTTGTCTTCGAGCAAACTCAAGTTCAGCTTTTCAAAAAGGGTGTCTCAAACAGTGCTGCACAAGAATCAATCATGAATGTACACAACAAGACTTCAAACTACTTATGCGAAGATTCAATTGTGTACTCAAAAATTCAAGTTGTGACACACCATTACCAAAGATACTCATGCTCACAATACTTTCTACTAATGTAAGTTCAAGCTCAACGAAAGTATCTAAATGCCCTCACACAAAAAAGAGGAACACAATGCATGTTTTTACCCATAGGTTTGCCCTTATTTTCCAATCGACTTTTGGTTCGGCATACTCAAGATCAAAAAGGTCTTTTCAAGGCTTGTAAAGGGGCTGAGTGAAAAGGTATGGTTATTTAGGCTCAGTGACTTCTTCATCTGCGTGAGATGTGGTGTTCTCAAAATGTCATTTTCCTTTCCCTTATAACCTTTTCTTCTAGTGCTTCTAAGTCATCCTCTTATTCACTCTCCATGTATTGCTTGGAAACCCAATTCCTTTTTCCCTTTTATTCCATAATTTTTTATTTTTTTTTATTTTTTATAGAGGGTTTCCATTTTGTTTTGCAATACCATGGGTTAGAGAAACTTTTTCTTGCACTTCTTGATTTCTCCTTTACATTTTCACCACACTCCCAACTTAGGCTTTTGGCCTAAGTTGGCTAGTCCCTAAACCACAAATCAAGAGGATTGTAGGTAGTGGTTCAAGTAAGGTCTAGGGTTCATCATGTTTTTTTCAAAGAAAGGTAAGGCTCAAGATGTGTTCAAAAGAGTTTCACACGATCACGGGTAGGCCACAAAAGAGGTATATGTCAAATTTGGCTCATACACTTTGAAGTTTCCTAAGATCATCTCAAGAGCACACCTTTCTAAATCAATCAGACTAACGGGGAAAATTCTAGGTTTATTTCTGCATGGTTCAAAGTAAGCTAATCACACAAGGCATCGACACTTAAGTCAAACAAGACTACACACTTTCGCTAGTGTGCAACGGTCATTACAAGAGAATCAATTCGATAGATGGCTTATCACAACAAGATGCAAAGGGTTCACATATTGTCTATGCAAATTCATTTGGTCTCGTCGTAGCCGCACATTCATGTTTGTTCAATTAAGAGAACTATTCAAGTCATCAGTATTGATCGGAACCGAGACTTAAATTTTGCAAAAGAACAACCACTTTCAACACACGAGAGGTGGCAAAGATTTTTGGAAAATTTTAAAACTTTCCGGAAGGGTCAAAATCATTTTTGTAATTTAAAACAAAAAGGGAGCCATGAGCTCAAACATCCACAAAAAAGTAGTGTAAAAACAATTTTAAACAGAACAACCCAATATAAAAAAAACACGAATCACAAATAGCACACCAAAGGTGAGCCTCACCCCACCACAAATACAAGCAATTTGTCCTCAAATGCAATTAACACAGAATCTGAAAGGTAGAATAAAGAAAGACAGAGAGGGAGGTAAAGAGGGGATTATGTCTAAGTAGTCGCTCAATCTGTCTGGGCATCAGTGCCCAGAGTGACTTCTAGAAGGACTTGCTCCACTGGATCTAGCAGCAGGAGTTTATGCCAAGGAGGCTTGCACAGCAGCGTCTATCATGATTTCTTCGATCTCGGCTATGTTGTTTTCTGCAGCTCCCTCAAATATCTCTTTGCTAGTCTCTGCCTATGAGTTAAAATCGGCTATCTGTTAAGCTCCATCTCCATGTCTAGTGGTGGTCAGAGGCATCTCAGGCACGTCTGGAATCTCCACTATTCCAAAGATCATGGACACATCGGTGGATTTGAGGTAGTCCACATCTCTCATCAACTCTGCAATAGCGACCTTTAAGCCTGTCACCTTTTCTGTGGTTCCTTGGTCATGCTCACACATAGCTATCTTGGCGGCCAGAGCATCAATAGTAGTGCTCAGTGGTGTCACAACATCATCGAGGGCAGCCTGAATCATTCCTGGAATGGAGCTTTCTTTGTTGGGAGCCTGGAAATCAGTAGATTGAGCAAGTTGTCCCATCCGGATGGAGGATGCCTCAGTGATCGGTTCACAGAATACTGCTGCAGCAGTGGGCCTATGTGATATCATAGAAGCAAAGGGATCTAGTGTCTTTTAATGAGAAGAAAGAGTGGGCATACATGAAGACCTAGGGGCAGGAGTGGGCGAAGTTTCCTCCACATGTGTGGATCCAGTGTCCACAACTTCCTTTTATTTCCCACTTGGTCCTTAAGATATTCGGCTTCGATCTTTCGGATATTGGTGGAGGTGGTGGCACCCAATTCCACATCCTTCTTTGCATCTCTAGGCACCTGAGCTCTTTTGCATAATTCCGTGATCAATATTGGGAAATGAAGAGATGTCTGGCTCTATTTTGCATGCATATGGATCTCTGAAGCGATGATTTCTCCCAAGTTTATCCGTGTTTCCTCTATGATGCAACCCAGACAAGCTGTTTTGGCAAGGCGAATAACCGACTCATTCTGGCATGGCATGATTGTGCTACTGATGAACTCGAACCAGTATCTTGCAGCTATGCTCAGATCTTTATTTTCATTCGAAACTGCTTCTGCTAGCCATTTCAGAGCCTTATCATCTGAGATCAATGGGGCTAACCACTTTTTCATCACATCCAGCTTATTTGTTCTGATTAAGTGTTGGCAGTGATCATTAATCTTATCGTACATACCTAAAGCTATGTTGATAGCTTTACTGTTACAAGCTACCTTCATTCCTCTGTCAACCACATAGTCAACTGCTTTGAAGGACTACACCAACCTCTTCCATTAAGGTACCAATGCAATGTATGCATTGTAGAACTCTCTAACCCAGCTTGGTATGTAAGAGCCACGGGGTTTTGTGAATATTTGAAATTTTTGATATTTCAGGCATTCTATTATCTCGGGATACTCATCGATCACCCCATCTATGGAGAGCCGTTTTTCCTCAATGATCATTCCCAGCCCCTCAAATTTTAATTTGTTTCTTGATTTAGGTAGGGGGCCTTGTACTGGAGGTGCCAGTACTATTACCTGCTCTGAAACTGGAGGAGTCTGAGTGGTGGATCGAGGATTTTTTATCCAAGATGGGTCATTCATTTGTTTAGATCGTAACTCATTCCTCTGTGCCTCCATCAGTTCATCTTTATCAGAACCCATGCTCTCACTTTCATATGTTGTTGCGTCATTAGTGTAAAAATCAGTACTGTCGGAACTAGCATTTGATAGCTCAACAGTTTTGTCCTTGCCTTTGCCTTTCCCACCAGTTGTGGAGATTTTGGTGGCGTTGTGCATTGATGCAGTTGCATCCTCATTGATTGTGATCCATTTTCCTTTGTGTCAGGGTGGTGTGTTGGTACCAGCTTTGTTGGGTTCAGTCATACCTGCAAAAGATTTGGGTGGATTTAAGGAAGAAAAATAAAGGCATAGGCAATCTACTACAGAAAGGCTCGCCAAGTGGGTCGGCGAGTCGACGAACCTCTTTCGGTGAGTAAGGGTTTGTCCTCCGAAAGTTGCAGTGCATAAAGGTCTTAGGGGTAGCATACAGAGCGCGATCAAGAGTAATTTCGGTGAGTCACCAAGTGCGTTCGGTAACCCATGACGCTGAAAGTTACAGTTTCATCCAACTTGATCTGATATTAAGGGCGAGATGAAGACATTTGGCGAACCGCCAAACAATTCGGCGAGCTCGACCCAGCTCGCCAAATGGTCCAACGTGCCTATTTTCAATCCATCTTCTGAATTCAACCCCGCAAACCCTGAAAGCAAAATCAAAGTATGTAATAACAAAATTCGAACAAGACCCATACTACCTATCACTCTAAAATACTCAGATTTCTCCCGGACTTGCCGTATTTGGCCATTTGAAGATATTTGCTCTTAAGAGTGGTGTCACCCTCTCTATTTTTGAGCAATTTTTGGACATTTACCACAAACATGGGATACTCAGACTTCACCCAATCAATTAAAACAACATGCGATCATGACCCAACTCAATAAAAGCACATAGATTACGAGTGTTGGAAAATCAGCTACCACATACATGTTTTTCGAATTAAAATAGGCATGTAATCATTCTAGTCCTATCAGAAAGGCCCAGCACACATCAATAAGATACGATCATTGCAAAAGAGTTCAAACTATTTGAAAGTAAAATTGGGGTTTGGTTAACTAACCTTTTGATCTTTGGCTATTATAAACCATCCAGTTCACAACCATTCGGCGACATTAGTCGCACTCACTGATCTATTCGGCGACACGCCGAATGGTCATTTACCTCGCTGAGTGTTATAGGACCTTCAGTTAGAGTGAAGGTCCAAACGACAGTTTTCATCGGGACTGCCAATTGATTCGGCGATTCGCTGAATGGTACTATTAGTTCACCAAAAGTAAATTCTACACATTTTTCACACTTTAACCTATTCATTCAACACACCATTATTTCTGAGACATACAAAAGCATTTAAAACCTTGGGTTGCCTCCCAAGAAGTGCCTTATTTAACGTCGTGGCTCGAAGTGAGCTACCAGTCAAACTTCGTCTTTGGGTTAGACCTAGTGTCACTAGGTAACCCGCCTTTACTGCTTGGGTGGAGATGATGCAATGCACGGTCCAAGAGGTTTTCAATCAACTTGATTAATCTTGAGTGGGAGCCACTCATCTGATTCAGTACCTCCACGCTTTCCTTCATTACCTCTAGCATTCTATCTTGTTCGGTGATCTTTTGGAGAATGATTTGGAGCGTGTTCTCAACAAGGTTGTTCTCCCTGCTGCTAGACTGCTTCTTCTCGTGAGGAGGTATGTACCTCCCATGACTCTTGCACTGGTTTTCCACCTCTGTTATTTTGGTGGCTAACTCATGCAGCTGAGTTACCAGTGCGGGTAATGTGCAGTCCCCCTCGACTTCCTGCTTCATCTCAGCCGAGTTTCCACTATTTCCCTCAGTCATGCTCAGGGAACCTGCCTACACCAACAAACTTAAAGAAAAACAAAACTAAAAATAAGGTTAGTAACTTACAACTAAGAAGAACAAAATTTCTACTAATCTAAAAATTTTCAAGTACCACCACTCCTCGGCAATGGTGCCATTTGATGTTTATTACGAAATCATCGACACAACTTCCAGTACAAGTGTCTACGATCGTGTAATAGTATAGTAACCCAACTAAGGGTTGGGGTTGAGTCCCAAGGGAGTGATTTTTGAGAATTAATAGAAAAATAAAATTTAGTTCTAACTAGTCGTAGCTAAAGATATTAAAGATTAAAAACATTGTAAATTAAAGGGGCAACACAAAAGTGTCAAATAACAATTTGGGTTTTGTCACTAGTAAGTAAAAACAACAAAAATAACAAGAAAATCAAGTATGGGATAAGTTCTTGGGGTGTGCCCGCAATACAAGCTTAGATAAATAGTTGGGTACGTGCTTTTGATAGGAAATTTGCAATATAACAGTGACTAGGCTAAGCTTTAGATGGAAATAAGTTCCCTCTCGGGCAACTTACCCCGTTTCAAATGCGTTCATGTCGGAAACCTATTTTTTGCATGAAGGCCAACCTACACCTTACCCCACTCACTCTCTCGAGCTGAGTGTTAGGATATGGGACTAGGTCTCACACTCTCGGGCTGAACCTCATGTCGACCCACTCCTTAGGCCATCAGTCTAGTGGTCTTGGTTTTGCGACCTCCCTCTCGGGCAAGTAAAAAACACAAAGGTGGCTTTGTATTTGCAACTACAAACCCATTAAATTAAACCACAGCCACTAGGTGAAATCACCAATAAAATACATCTAACCTATCAGCAAGCAAGACCCAACAATAATATCAACACATGTTTGCTAAATCACACCCTAAGAATAGGGGGGTTTTAGCCATACATCAAGAGATATAAATTTCTACCTAAATGACCTTGCATTCAAATGGGTATGAAGATTTAAGTCTTGTTACAGGCCAAGAATAAAGAATCCAAGAGACCCAAGTCCAAATCCTTGGAGATGAAACCCTCTTTTTCTTCAAGTTTTTAAAATCCTCTACAAACTCAGAGCAAAATAAAAAAGTACTAAAATTTAAATGTTCTATATTGAAAATATGATACTAAAATCTGATACTAAGAATGTCTTCTCAACGAGTATTTATAGTTTTCAAAAATGTGTGTTGTGGTGGATCATTCGGCGCCATTAGTTGGAATCACCGATCAACTCGGCGACTCGCCCTTTGGGGTAATTCATCGCCATCTTGCACCATCCTTCGGCATCGTCATGCTCTGGGTCATTGGGTTACATAGTACTTCTTCGTGGAACTTCGCGGTGATGCATCGACTGCTCCCTTTTTCTGCTGACTTAATCCTTTACTTCAGGGCTCAGCACAATGGAACAAAAGGCGAAGTGAGACCCTTCGGCAATTCACCAAGTGGACTTGGCGATACTCAGGCCTTCATTTTTTTGCTCTTTTTAGCCTTTTTGTTCCTTTTTGCGAAGTAGTGTCCATGCTTTCCTTCAAACTTCAAATACCTAAAACTTAAGGGTTTTCATCAGATATTGAGATAAAATAAGCATTTGAGGACACACTTTCTATTAAAATACAGCCCTAAATGAGTCCAATTTATGGACTCATCAAGTATCTTATCAATTAGTTGAGCCTTATTTTACTGAGTTGAATGTCTTATTATTGAGTTGAGCCTTATTTCACTGAGTTGAATATCTTATAATTGAGTTGAGCCTTATTTTCTCTGAGTTGAGTTAAACTATGCTTTTTGAGTTGAGTTAGTTTAGTGAGTTGAGATGAGGTAAGTATATTTCTCTTTCATCATCAGTTCAAGTTTACGTTTATGATTTAGAATTCCCCTTACATGCTCGTACATTCCATGTACTGAAGCCATTTGTCCTATATCTTTTATGATGCAGATACAGTATTCAGGGTCATCAACAGAAGCTTCGTTGATACCACATGCAGTTTGAGTTAGTTATGGTGAGCCTCCTTGCTTACGGAGGATTCCATTTTCTTTCCAGTTTTATTAAGATGTCATGGGTCTTGTCCCGACTTTGATCTTTTTCATTTAGAGGCTTCATAGATAGACAATAAAGTTTCAGAAGTCTGTTTATTTATTCTGTTAAATGTTCTAAAGAATTAAGTTTCTTATTTATGGCGAGTTGAATATATTATTTTTATTCAGAGTTATTTGTTGAGTATTTTTCAGACTATTTTAAACTTGAGCATTTGAATTTAATTCAGTTTTAAGCTTTGTATAGTTGAGTTAGTATTCCACTAGCAGTCATCCAGGATGAGAGTTCACTTGGGGACCAGAAATGGTTCTCGAGTGCCGGCCATATCCATGGTGTAGGCTCGGGTCGTGACATCATATTTTATACCTTTTAATGGAGTATATTCTAGAAATTCCAGTACGGATCCGACAATTCCCATTTGACTCCAAAATTGGCTCGTTTATGTTTTATGTGTTTTTGGTGTTGAAACAAGTGTATTGATGTTATGATCCTACTTTTGATAGCGTTGTAGCGTTCTAAGGCCATTCGGGAGGGCAAGGTTCCAACATTTTGATTTGGAGCGCACGTGGTCGACCTAAAGGTACATTTTCTCTTCTCTTAGATTGAGCTTGAATGTGTAATTACATGTTGATTAGAATGAACTGAGGTTGGGTATTGTTCGTATTTCCTTTCCTAGATACCATGTTTTTGAACTTGATTTACTCTATTTCAGGTTTAGTATTATGCTAGTCGAGGATTATGTGTTTAATTCTATTTTGTGAGTCGACTTGTATGTTGTTGTTATGGTATAATTGAAACTGCTTGAACTTAGTCTAGGATAAGACTAGTGTTTGCCTTACACTTGCGATACTTGTAACATTTAGTCCTTATTTTTTTCTCTGACATCATTTCAGGAGGTTTAGCTCTTTGTAAACTGGAGTATGAGACATGATTCTGATAAAATGAGCCTTAATTTAGGCGTTGATTTAGTTTTTTCGAGCTTCCAATCATTCTCCCTATTTTTACTACTCTGTTGCAATACCAGAGGTTTTCATGCTTCATTTAGTGACTCAAGATTGGAGTGGAACAGTCCGGGAGCCTTTCGTCGATTTCTTGTGTTGGACATCATCCCATGTAAGTTTTGATGATAGATGATATGCAATACTTCGATGTTCTTATTGGTGCCACCGAGTTTAGTTTTGCTAGCTAGGCTGATATCCCTAGGAGTTTATTGTCTGGGTAGGCGATGGTCTTATTGGTGTCCCTGGGTTTACTCTTGCTAGCTGGGCTGGTGTGTTTGGGAGTTTACTATCTGGTTGGGCGATGGTCTTATTGGTGCTCCCTTGTTACTCTTGCTAGCTAGGTTGGTACCCCTGGGAGTTTACTGTTTGGCTGGGTGGTTTTGGGGCATGAGGCATGACTTACGCTTATTAAATCTGAATTCACTTTACTTCACTTTTGTAGTTTAGCTATTATGTGTACCTGTCGGGTTTATGAGGGTTTGTTCGGGTTTTACTTAAACTTGCGCATGAGTGTACCTTCTGGGCTTATGGGGTATAGTTTAGCTGTACTTAGTCTTTGTTTCTGGTACACTCGTGTGCTTTCCTTAAAATTCTTATTTGACCTTTGTTTGTGTCTAGATTCTATCTTTTCATATTGTCTTTACCTTCCTTGCTCTGTCGGCCTAAGATGCATACTGGATACCTTTGCTTTGGTACTCATGTTACACCCTGCATCTGTTTCTTCATGCTGGTATAGTACCAGCTACCAGCGGTGATCGTTCGTCCCATCATCAACTTTTGGATCGAAGGCGAAGGTGAGCACTTGGCATCCTGACTTGCATGTCTCCTTCAGTATATTGTATAGAAATTCTTCTGCATGTTGAGACAAATTTTATTTTTGGTCCATTTTTGGGACTTCTTCTCTTTTGTTAGAACAACTCTGTACTTGTGACTTCGAGGTTCTGAAAAAGGATCTTTTATGTATATAGGTTTGGATTGTTCTGATCTTATTTTGTTTTATTGTTTATATTCATGCTTCCACTTCTTTCTACACTTTTACTCATTACTTATCATTCTGGGTTAAGGATTGACTTACCAACTAGTGAGTTATAGTGGATGCCATCACAACTAGACGAGTCAGATCGTCACAAATATGTCACTATTCAAATTTTTATGACTGACTCCCACACCAATCCCTTTGTGGGTAAATCAAAAACTTAACACTCTAACCCATACAATATTAAAGAAATCTAGATAGAAATAGAAAGCATAACAAAATAATTCTAAGTCTCACAATAAGACAATAAAATAACAGAAGTCCAACCAATTACATCTCTAGACTTCAAAAGTCATCGTATTAAAACATCTAACTAAAATTGTCTAAGATTACAATCAATAAATGATAAATAGTAAATGTATTTTCATGGTATCTTCATATCTAGCCTCTCCAGTTACCTTTCAAGATAACATGTTAAGTATAAAATAATCACAAGTTCATATCACCAGTGAAATATATTGCCCACTAATTTGTATGCTTATTCATACAAACAATCCTTATATCAATTATAAACAAACATAGACTATGTCTGAAAATCAATTAACATGCAATACAACTCACATTACATATCAGAAACTTAGTGAAGTCTACCTCCAAGTAAATTGTATCCTACCTCAACCGACAAACCAAAAAATGAACATGCTAAATTGCCGGAGCCATTTCTTTTTGTCAATGCCATAGAATATTCAAAGTCTAAGAAAACAAAATATGTCAGTAATTTAATTATCTACTTCCCCAAACGAGGGACTTGTGTATTCAAACCAACCTAATTCTACCTTTTATAAGGTTAAACTAATTATTTTAATTCCGAATCATCAAATAGGAGGTTTCCATGATCATATCAATTCCATTCAAAGAGTTTCAACTCCATTAAGCTCTCCTAAGCGCTTCATATGCTCAAATAACTCATCTTTATAGGGTTTGTATGTTTCCTGATATCATAAATATAGGCCATATTCATAATTCTAAGCTATAAGAAGACATAATTTAACGGACTAGAATAAAAAATCATGAATAATTAACCTACACCACATGCTATCCCACCAAAAAATAACCCTAGATTTCAACCTGTAAAGTCCTATTAAGAACGTACTCTTTGATTCCGGGAGGAAATCGAATTACAAAAGGAAGAGATGAAAGGGAAGTAGTTACCTTAGTCCTCAAGAAGAAAAAGCCTATGTCTTGGAAAAATCACCTCTTGAGTTCTTTGGTTGAATTTTAAATTATGATCAAAACTGGGTGAAAAACTGACTTAAAACATGAGTTGAAGTTTAATTTTCCGTTCATCTCTATAGCGAATATTTCCTTTGTTATAGAAAAATATTTTAAGAATTATTAAGTATCCCTTAAACTATGACTGAAATTTCAGGAATACATCTTTCTTTAATGGGAGTTCATATTACCTTTTGAACTATTTAAAAATGAAACAAATAACACCTTAAATGTTGATGTGGGACAAATAACCAAATGAGTAGTTGGTGGTGAACTGCACGTGTTCTATACATGCATATATATTAGTTTTTTTTCTCTTTTTCGATATCATTTAAATATTTCTTTTTCATTACCTTATCAATATCAATGATATAAAATTCTAATACAAAAACCATTGCTAAATCCATTTAACAAATCTAAAAAAGTATCAATCTTTTAACATAAAAAATTATAGAGAGAGGGCGTGGAAGATGGGGGGAGGAAGGAGAGTGATAGAGAGAGAAAACATAAAATTTAGGTGATACATCTGGAAAAGAATACAATGAATAAGAAATTTAAAAAAAATGAGAGAAAGAAAATATGGCGAAAAAAAAAATCTTTCACGTGTCAATTTCAGGTGTACAACACTCATTTAGACATGTAAGTAAAATGTGTTTAAGAGGTTCAAATCCAAAATGGTAGAGGTGTTCAATAAGTATAAGTTTGGATTTAAGTGTCTAAGTGAATTCTGTAGATAACTTTAACGGATCGTCGATGACTTAGGCGTTACATTTTTCATACATTAACCATACATATTTCAAATCAATAGAAGATTTTACTATAGCCAACGAAAACCAAACATTTATTGTTGATAACTAAAATTCATACCACCATTCCACCCATTAACTGAAATATAAACATTGATGTTCAGATAAAAATATGAATTTCATATGCACACATAAGGCATATACAAAGTGTAAGAAATGAATCTAAGAAAACTCAATTATCAAAGAGTAGATAAGATATTCAGAGTGATTAGGCATATGAATCCTTTTAATTACAGATACATTCATGATTCATCTAATCACAGAAGTTTTCACATAATAGTATGACAGTGTCAGGAAGGAGGTTCGACACTCCTTGTTTTGTTTGGATAATTGATGAAGATGCAATTAATGTATCACGTCTTGAAACTATCAACACGCAAATCTAGCTATACAAAGTGAAACTCAAGCTAGATCTTACCCATATTTGGCGCCAGTGGCGTACGCGGGATTCTTCATAAGCAGTGTCACATTTTAAAATAAAAATAAATAAACAAAAAATTTAATATTATATTAAAAATTAAGTATTTTTTAGCACTTTGATTTTTGTAGAGAAATAAATTTAAATTTACAAAAATTAACTAAGAAAGAAAAATGTGGCTATTGAGGTTCGAACCTCCAATATACAACATGTAATGAAGAACCCTAACCAAATGAGCTACGCTATCATTGGTAGAAGGAGTGTCACTTAGTTTTATTTGTTTTTTGTTTACATTTTTCTTTTCAGTTATTTATACTTTTTTTTTTTTTAAAATCCGATGAAGTCGTGTCACGTGACAGACCTTCGCCTAAGGTAAATCCGCCGTTGTTTGGCGCAATTTGCAAGAGTGCCTGATCATCTTTCTAAGATCAGAAATTTGAATGGTAGGATGGCTTAAATTCAAAGGCATGAGATTATGGTGGATGGACCGGATATATAAGTGGAAAATAGGCTTGCACGGTCTGTCGGCCTTCCAAAACCTGCTCATGCCTTCGAGCTGGTAGCAATCTGAAAAAGCATTACTCACGTTTACATCAACTTCAATAGGATTAACAAAGTAAGCTCCAGTACCAAATTCAACGAACTAGGAAGTGTGACAAAGAATGTCAAGAAGATTCTCTATACTCATGGCAAGGTTAAGCAAGAAGAATCCTCAAATTAGGAGAGCGGGAAACTAGACGGTCCAAAGCCGATGACCTTAGACTCCAATCACCATACAAGAAATGTTAAGCAAGACAAGTGACATGTTACTATCAGGAAAGTCACTAAACCAATCGCCAATATGGTTTCCACTTTACTATATATTAATTAGCTAAACAATGAAATACTATCTACCAATCTATAGTGGATCCCAACAGTGGAAACCATACATTGCACATAGGGTTGAACAAAGTGAGTTTTTAGACCTAGGCATCATGAAGCAGATTCGCGATTAGAATATATAAACATATCTAATTGTCTCACTTGATTGTCATACAAAAAATTCAAATACATTTGTCTTGTTAATTCTTATGCTGGAGAAGGTCTAAAATATCCTTAAAATATTGGAATTGGTACAAAAATACTATTTATGCGCCTTTTGGCCATAAAATGCCCTTGGAGTTAACCTTTTTGGCCTTATTATGCCCTTTTTCATAAACGAACTAATTAGTTCATTTAATTAGCAATTTCATTTATTACATGTCACTATCTGATTCATTGACAAATATATTAACTAAAACGTAATTTATCCAACCCAAACCTGGATCCACCAAAGAATAAAACAACCCACCCATTTTCTAAAACACAATTAAGAAACAGAGAATTGAGGAACGGCTAATGTAATACAATGGAGTGAAGACTGGAGAGTCCCGGTGTACAAAGACTACGTGGTTAATGTTAGAAACGAAGATGGTGGATGAAACAAGCAAACGTGATGCTTGATTTACGTCCTAACCCAGAAATGACTTCTAGGTTAAATGCAATCTTAAATGGCGTAGAAATTTTCAAGATGAACCACTCAAATGAAAACCTCTTCTTGCCGAATTATTAAAAGTTCATTCCGATTAATTCACCACCAAATAACAATAGGAAGAGATCATCACACTTTATTGCTATTATGAGCGGAACTGCAGAAGGTTGATGAATTTGTAACTAAGGTATGTAAATGTGATCCTCTTTACTTTGGCCATTTACTATTTCCAATACTTAGGTATATATGCTTTCTCTCTGGTTATTTTGTTTCCTTGGAATCTATAGGTCGTTGTAATTATCTAGATAAAATATTCTCAATCTTAAAAAATCTGTCGAATAATTATTTCATTCAATTTTGAAATAGTTAGCAGCTAATCATAAGTCTTTGTGGCTACGACCCATTAATTCTTATCACTATGTCACTCATGTAACCACGTACACTTGCATGTGTGTTTTACCTCACCATTGCACATACATTTTTTTTAATCAAGATTGTTTCTAAAGCATAAATATTTAAGTTCAATCCATAAATGATAATTGTTTACTCTAAAAACAAACAAGAATACAAAGTACATAATAAACAGAAGTCCAAAATCAAATCATTTGCCAGCATTGTCCAAACTAAAAAAAATTATGTCCATAAATTTTCTTTCATTTAAACGCGAGATCGTCAAACTCATGCCCCTTAAGAAATGCCTCGCTTAGCACTGTCTTCAATTGAAAGGATGCTTCTAAAAAATCTAGAGCCTGCAAATAAATTAAGAAATTTATCATAAATTCAATGTCATTATTGAAAGAGAGAACTTATCTTCCATAAATTAACTATATAAAGTGACGACCTCCTATAACAAGTTCAAAAGACAAATAATATACAATATTCTTATATAAGTTAAATTCTTTTCAAGAAAAGTATATGAAATAAAGGCCCACCTCATTAACACCAAACTCAACTGTCTTCACATCAAACTCATCAGTTGATTCTACATTAGTGATCTTTGACAAGCCAGATATCATAGACAAAGGGGTTACTGACAAATTATCAGTTACCCTGTACACTATTAGTCCTTTGACATAACCACTATCATTATCCAAAAACCTGTTTGGAGTAGCTGCATAGATAATTTAGGACAAGCAAACAACCTTCATCAATGATATATTTGTTATATATATATACAAAAAACAGATAAACTACAATTGTTAATCCAATAGAATTCAGATAAAGCAAGAAAAATTATACTTCCTCTGTTTCAACTTATTTGTCTAACTTTTTTCTTTAGTCTGTTATAAGAAAAAAAATGTATCTTTCCTTTTTTCGCTACTCCTCAATTTTAACATTCCACGTAACATGTTTAAGACCACAAGATTAAACAACATTTTGGTACATTTTAGGAAACTGATTGGACAAGTTTTGAAAGGCCGGGAATGATATTTTTAAAAAGTGAGGTTTTTCATTAAATTTTGGGAGAAAATAAGTGATTCTGGAAGTAGCACAACATGTTTTTCAGAAACTTTAAAAAATAGTTTTCCCCAAAAGTATTTATTTTTTAAAAAAAAACACTTTTGAGAAAAATACATTTAGAAGTAATTTTTAAAATCCTTGTCAAACAATAATTGTTCCTCAAAAGTATTTTTTAAAAAAATATATATTAATCAAGCAAAAATTGTTTCTCACAAAAAATGCTTATTTAAAAAACAAATTTCAAAATAAGATGAATTTAAAATTTTGGCCAAACAATCTATATACATATGTTTAGTTTTAGACCACATGATTCAAAAATCTTCTTTATTTTTTAAAATTTCATATCAAATCAAAATCAAACAAACAAATTAAAACAAATTACAAACAAACAAATTGAAACATGTTACAGACAAACAAATTGAAACATATACAGTACTAAGAAATTACCTTGAACTAACTCCGAAGCTTGAGACCAAGATTTTGTTTCACTTGACCTGAGGAGTTGATCCTTTGTTTGATTGTATTGCATATAGGCATCATTTAGATTTTGAACACTTTGGTATATATTTGGGATAGAGCCAACTCTATTGGTTTGAATGTGGTTCATAAAAATTGCAATTGGAAATTCAAGTAATCTCATAAGAAAACAAAACAAGTCCTTTCCACCATCAGCAAAGACAACTCTATTGGTATTAGTGTCATTTGTAAGCTTCAAACTGCATTTTTCTCCTGAGAACAAAAACATTTTACTAAGACCAAATTTCTGATTTTAGTACAACTTTTAAATACTCATTTATGTGTGAAAACAGTTCAAAAGTAAACTTTTAAATTTTGATCATAAACTCAGTGTTGGTGTTAACAGCTAAAGAAAAACATACGACAGAAGAAGAAAAAGAGATATTTTATTAAGATGAAAGAAGAAATATTTAAATAGAATGAACTCCTAACAATCTGCAGTAAATAATGCAGTAACTGAAAAACTGAATCTTCCTATTAACTAGGCACTAAGTCTACCAACAACTCTACATGCTTAAAGACTAGGAAACTCACAACTGGAAGACTAAAACAGAAAATATCTATCTTCTGAAAACAGAAAACACATCTGCCGCCATGTCATTATGCCAACTCAACATCAATTAACAGCTCATAAGGTAGATTTCAACATTCCTCCTTGCATCAAGAGCTGCAAATTCCAAGTTCCATTCTCAAGAACTCAAATTTGCTTGCCGAAAGAGCTTTGGTAAAAATATCAGCCAGCCGCTCTTCCGTTCTGCAATATACCAGATTCACTAAACCATCCTCTTGCACTTCTCTAAGAAAATATAGCTTCACATTGAAATGCTTGGTGTTTCTATGAAAAACTGGATTGTGAGAAATAACAATGGCAGCTTGGTTGTCCACAAATATCTCAGTGCTTTCCTTCATCTCTAACCCAAGATCGCAAAAGATTTTCTTTATCCATAAAGCTTGATTGACCACAGCTGTAGTAGTTATGAATTCTGCCTTTGCAATTGATTGATCAACAATCTCTTGTTTTTTGAACACCAAGAAAAGCATCCAGCGCCAAAAATAAAACAATACCCTGAAGTACTTTTCATATCTTCAGCAGAACCACCCCAATCACTGTCAGAAAATCCTTGAAGTTTAAAATTTTGGCATTTGCTAAATTTGACTCCATAGTCCACTGTGCCTTTGACATATCTGAGTACTCTTTTTGCAGCTTGCATATGCAATTCACTAGGAGAATTCAAGAATCGGGATAGTACACTTACAACATACAATATATCTAGCCTTGTTGATGTAAGATACATCAAACATCCTATCAAGCTTCTGTATCTTCCTTCATGTACTCGTTCAGCACCATCGTCCTTCATTAACTTCTCCTTTAGACTCATAGGCGTACTCATACTTTTGCAATCGTCCATTCTAAATTTCCTCAAAATTTCTTTTGCATACTTCTTCTGACAAATGAATATTTGATCTTGGAATTGTTTAACCTCCATTCCAAGAAAGAAAGCCATCTCTCCGAGATCCGTCATTTCAAAGACTTTCATCATCTCCTTTTTCAACTCTTGTATGAGCACAACATTACTCCCAGTTACTAATAGATCATCAACATACAAAGAAATTATAATAATGTCAGAGTTAACATGCTTTATGTAAAGAGTTGATTCACTTAGGCTTTTCTGAAAACCTAAGTCAGAAAGATGATCATTGATTCTACTGTACCAAACCCTTGGAGCTTGTTTTAATCCATAGAGGGCCATTTTCAGCAAGTAGACTTTGTCTTCCTGTCCTTCTGCAACAAATCCTTCAGGCTGCTCAACATAGATTTCTTTCTGCAAGAAACCATTCAAAAAGGCTGATTTAACATCCAGTTGGTAGATTTTCCAACCCTTTTGTGTAGCTCCTCCTGCATTGCGACTATCCATTTCTTGTCTCTTTCAGCTTCTGCATATTCAGCAGGTTCAAATACGGCTACATTGCATCTTTGATAGATATCTGAAAGTTATCTGGTTCCTTGTACAGGAGGATGATCAACTAGTTCCTCAAAATTGTGCAATTCTTTAGCTTCTCTTTCTTGCTTTTCTCCATCCCAATCCCATTGCTTTTGTTCTACAATTCCACATCTCTGCTTACTAAAATATTTCCAGTTTGTGGTTGGAAAATTCAGTAAGCTTTTGACTGCAAGCTATAGCCAATGAAATTTCCAGGTTCTGCATTCTTGTCAAGTTTATCCCTTTTCGGCTGAGGTATGTGAGATAAACATAAGCAACAAAAATTCTTGAGATTTTTTAGTAAAGGTTTGTACCCATGACAAGCTTCAAAAGGTGTTTGACCATTCACTGCCTTTGTAGGTAGCCTATTCAACAAAAAATACAGCAGTATTGGTTGCCTATACCCAAAACTTTTTGGGAAGCTCTTTCTCGTGCAACATACACCTTGACATCTCCATGATGGTCCTATTCTTCCTTTCACTTACTCCATTTTGCTGGGGAGTATATGGAGTTGTAAGTTGATGCTCTATTCCAGTAACTTCACAAAAGTTTTTGAACTGATCGGAAGTTTACTCAGTCCCATTATATGATCTGAACACTTGTAGTTTGCTTCCGCTTTGATTTTCTACCAAGGCTTTGAATTTTCAAAAAACTTCAGCAACCTCCGATTTGAATCTTAAGAAGTATATCCAACACATCCTTGTTAGATCATAAATAAAAATTATGTAATACCTTCTTCCTTTCAATGATGGATTTCTTTGGGGGCCTCTAAGATCTGTATGAATCAGCTGCAATTTTTGAGTCGCTCTCCAAGTTGATTTTGGGAATGGCAATATTGCCTGCTTACCAAATTGACATGCCTCGCAACTTGGGAGTTCCTCTTCAAGTGGAGGTAAACCTTTTTGTCAACCCTTTTTTCTGCATATACAAAAGCGCCCTGTGGTGGAAGTGACTCAACCGTTTGTGCCAAGTTTCTGCAACACTGGACTGACTTGGAAAAGCTATTTGTTCTTCCTCCATTGGATTCAAAGAAAAGCTTTTACACTGCATTTTAATTCTAAATAGTTCCTGACCACTTGGATCAATGATCAGACATGCCTTATCTTCAAAAAATAATTTGAACCCATTTTCAAGTAGTTGTCCAACACTTAATAAATTCTGATCAAGTTCAGGAACAAACAAAACTTCATAAATAAGTTTTGTACCTACATAACTCTCAATAGCTACAGTACCCTTTCCTTTTGCAGGGAGGTATTCTCCATTTCCAATCTTGACTCTTGATGTTGTTTTTCTATCAAGCCTTTTGAAAAGCTTTTCATCACTAGTCATGTGGTTTGTATAACCACTATCAATAAGCCAACTGTCACTTGAAATACTAGATGCAAAACATGATGCAACAAATAGTTGTTCTTCCTCATGTTGATTTGCAACTTGAGCTTCTCCTTGTTGCTGCTGTCCTTTTTCCTTGCAGATGATCTCAGCATGCCCAAGTTTTTGACATTTTCGGCATCTCATATCCGACTTTCTCCAGCATTTGAAGTGAGGATGATTCTTCCTTCCACAATATTGACATGGAGGGAAATTTTCTCCTCGGTTGCTGCCTGAATTGTGGCTACTTCCATTACTAGCGAAAACCTTTATTTTCAGCATAATTCTTCTTCCTTTTTATTTTCTTGTATTTGTCTCCACGATAGTTTTGCAACTTGGCCTGAAGTGCACCTTCTACCGACCCTTCCTGTCTCATTAACCTTCTACCGACCCTTCCTGTCTCATTAACCTTCTTTGTTCTTGTGCCTGCAATGCATTTAGTAATTCTACCAAAGTGATCTTTGACATATCCTTAGTATTTTCTAAGGAAGCAATGGTTGGTTCAAACTTCTCAGGTAATCTAACAAGAAGTTTCTCAATAACTCTACTATCAGGAAGCTTATTTCCAAACATTCTTACCTTGATCACAATGCTAAGAAGCCTATCTGAGTATTCTTTGACAATTTTAGATTCTTTCATTCTTTGTATCTCAAATTCTCTAATGAGATTCATAGCTTTCATACCTTTGATTCGCTCATCTCCTTGGTATTGTTCTTTTAGAAAATACCAGATTTCTTTTGTCGATTCCAACATCATGATTCTGGAAAAAATTGTAGGTGAAAGTGCAGCATATAAGAAAGATTTCGCCTTGGATTTTCTTGTCTTCCTTTTCTTGTGAAGCTTGATCTGAGCCATTGTTGGATTGCTTGGTAAAACAGGAATTTCGTAATCCACCTCAACTGCTTCCCAGAGATCACATGCCTCCATGTGAGTTTGCATCTTGATAGCCCATACCTGGTAGTTCTCTCCATCAAACACTGGTGGAGAAATAGTATAAGAACTAGAAGAGTTTTCTGAATCCATGTGTTCTGATGGCCTTTCAAGGCAACAGGTAGGGACTTTGTTGATGGTTCACTCAGACTACACTCACAAGTCCCTTAAGAAGAGGGTTCTGATACAAATTTTTTAGTGTTAACAGCTAAAGAAAAACATACGACAGAAGAAGAAAAAGCGATATTTTATTAAACTGAAAGAAGAAATATTTAAATAGAATGAACTCCTAACAATCTGCAGTAAATAATGCAGTAACTGAAAAATAGAATCTTCCTATTAACTAGGCACTAAGTCTACCAACAACTCTACATGCCTAAAGACTAGGAAACTCACAACTGAAAGACTAAATCAGAAAATATCTATCTTCTGAAAACAGAAAACACATCAGCAACCATGTCATTATGCCAACTCAACATCAATTAACAGCTCATGAGGCAAATTTCAACACCGAGGCTTGAATTTTCAACCATTTTGATGATATAAATGATAGTATAAGTAACAATAACTAATAATTTAAAATATTTGTAAGGTATATAAAAATTCAGGATCAAGAAAAAACTCATTCTCAAAATCTAAAAAGTGTCACATGAATTGGAATAATAAAGGATTAAATGGCTGAACTACATTGTAGAATTAAAATATGACTAACCATTGTTTGATTTTCTCCATCTTGTTTGTCTGAGAAATAGGTTAGTTAGAACTATTTTGGACCTCAAAGAAACCTGGAAGAACTCTTGTTTCTGGATGTGGTTGAACAAACCAAAAACATTAAACATTAATCACTCATGGTCATTAATTGAATTTCCATGCTATTAAATGGTTTGCATAATGTATAAACAAACTCTTAAATTGACCCTTAGTTGCTAAGTGGCAAGTAATACACCTCCACATGATCACAACTGACAACCAAACACTCCAACTCGTTCTATTGTGTCTCATGGACATCCAATAATGACGTGACATATAAATTTTGAATGTGTCTAGATGATGATTATGTAAGTTGGAGTGTTCAACTAACAGTGTAGAGACAAGTTCAGGTGTCTACGTGCATACTAAAAGTTAAGAATATTTACTTACCGCATTGGATGAGTCCAAATTTAAATGTATGTTTATATATTATGCCTAAAATATATCAAGGGACATAAAAGTAACTCAAGTGATACATGAAGATTATCTTACCAAATCACTTATCTGAAAATCAATAGTCTTGTGTTGAAGTTGATCGACTTGTGCCTTAGATGTTCTTAGCACATTGATCACACTAGTTGCAGCTAATGGTGCAATGAACAACTTATCTGTCATGACTTCACCAACTTCATCAAGTTGCATAAAATCATCATTAAAAAATTTCATAATTGGGATCATGTTGGCTAGACAACCAAACACAGACATACAACTAGGCTGTCCAATGAAATATGCAATTGGTAATTTGAGTATAGTAAATAAAAAGTCAATGAAGTCTTTTCCACATTCAGCAAACACAACTTTATGAGCTTTGCTATCAACCAACAACTTCAAACAAAAATTTGTAGTTTCCATGACTTGCTCCATAACTTGTTTCACAATTCCTAATAACCAAAAGGAATTTCATCAGTCCACTTCCAACAAGGTCAGTTAATTAGAAAACATATGTATATATACAAATACAATATGGAGACTGCAACATAAAGTTGAAACTATTCAGTATTGACGTAACACACCTTTTAAGGAACAATGAATAGAATGAAATTTTATCATATCATTTTTAAATATAATAAGTTTAATGCATTGGCACATGACTATAATTAAAAATTAGAAACTAAATGGTAACTTATCTCTTGATTTTCTTAAATAGACAAGTAAAAATGGGCATCTATTTTTAGTATAATGAACAAGTAAAAAGTGAATAGAAGGAGAGAATATATTTATCTACTATATTTGGGTTACAAATGCATATTAGAGCAAGTTAAAGGTTCATAGTTATAAGGGGAAATGTAAACCTTTGGTCTTTTATCTTTTGTTCTTTTCAGTTCATTATATATATCATTTGAATATTACCTCTTGTATTTTAAAAATAAACATGTATGTTTCCTATACTATGAAAATCTTATACTCACACTTTCATCCATAATTGAGTATATTAAAATATAATTATTGAAAATATATTGATATTATAAATTAAATGCTACTTTTTTTTTATGCAATTCAAAAAAAAGAAGATAATATTTTTGTTGAAATTTCTTATTCATTCGTGCTATTAAAGAAGAAGAATTTTTTCTTTTAATCATTTGTATCTCAAAAATCAACTACAATATAACATATCCAACAATTGAGGTATTGGGGGGGGGGGGATATAGTGTACACAAACCTTGCCCCTACCTCATGGAGATAGATAGGTTGTTTCTTATAGACCATTGGTTTAAAATAATGCATCTTCAAGTAATTTGAAAAAATAAATACGAAAGCAAAAGTAGCAACAACCACAAAATAATGTGAATCATGAAGAGTATTACACACATACATAGGGATGAACAGTATGACAACAAATTAATGTGACATTTGAAGCACAAGAAACACAAGTAATACCTGAAGAACAAAAAACTACGAGTAAAGTGTTAATAACACTAGTAAGAGAGGACGTCTGACTCGACCACTAAGTCTATCCCACGCGCATACTACCTAATCTTCTACCCTAATCCACGACCACCAAATACTTCTATTATAAGGTCATGTCTTCACCGCTTCACTAAGCTCAAGAAATTTTCGTTTGAGCAAAATCAATCTTTTCTTTGGGATAAAAGTAATGTTGAATCTTGTAGTCACTCACTGTCACACCTCGAGCCTACACCCTGGATGTGGATGGCACTCGAGAACCATTGCTGGCCCCAAGTGAACCCTTGGCCTGGCTTACTTACTCAGCAGAAGACTTAGACATAAGAAAGAGAATCCAAATACAAGATAACTCAACATGTCTCAAACTGAACTCATAATGTTTTAAAAATAAACATTTAACTTAGCCAAAATGGTAACTCAAATCGGAACATAAACCAATATAAAACTGATGACAAATGAATTAACATCTGACTGACTATCAATGAAGCCTCTAAAACAATTGAGATGGATGTCGGGATAGGCCCACGACATCCTAATAAACAAACATGATAAAGTAATGAAAAAGGGGAATCCTCTGAAAGCAAGAAGGCTCACCAACAATTCTGAAGCTCAACTGGATCAATGATGCGCTGGATGCTGATCCTAGTTACCTGCGTCTGCATCATAAGATGATGTAGGCCAACTGGCATCAGTACATTGAATGTACGAGTATGCGAGTTGGAATGCTAAACACAACTTAAGCTTGAAAAGAATCTGAAAGGAACTGAGAACTTACCTGGCTCAACCAAATTCAACATAACTGAACTCATTTCAATATAAAGCAGTTTAAAAAGAAGTGTTTTATAAAGAATAATTGTTTAAAACATGATGTCAACTCTGTGTGTATGCAAAGATACATATAACTCTGAGATGTACATAAAAATACAAATAAACTGATGTATATAAAAATACAAAATACTACTGTGGGAGTTTCTCTAACCGACAACCATCACTTAAGAGAAATAGTGATGATACAACACTTTACCTCATGCTGCCAAGAAGCATCATATACCTTGTCGGGGGTGTAGGACCTAACTCACTAAGTGGATCCACTAGTCTATGCTAAAAAGCATTAAAGGATTCATTTAAAAACTATGACCCTTTTCTACCCATGATGCCTACATGGTTTATGGAGACGTGAGTTATCTGAACTCAAGCTTGTCCCCATATCGATGCTCAATACTATTCCCAAAATATACTTTAGCTCATATGTTTGTAACAACAGAACTCTTTCTTTAGTTTGAGATAATTACTCAAAACTTAGCTTAAAAGCTCTCTTGGAAATCTCAGTTTCCTTTCTTGCTCAAATGTGAAAACATTTTAACTCTTGGGAATACTTAGTTCCCATATAATATTTAAAGAATGAACTTTACTCTTACTCTTTACTAAAAACTAGCTCAAAGGCTCTTTTGGAAATCTCAATTTCCTTTCTTGTTTAAATGTGAAAACATTTACTCTTTGGGAATGCATAGTCCTAATATACTCTTGTGAAGAAAATGTTCTTCAAACTTTACTCTTTGCTTAACTTGAACTTTAATTCTTGAAACAAAGTTAAAACTTTTGTGAAAGACTTTTGAAAACTTTAAAAACTTTCCTTTGACTTGCTTCTTAACTTCTAGACTTGACTCTTAACTTCTCTTGACTTTGATCCTAACTTTCCTTGAATTGGATTATGGATTCAAGGTTCATGATCTCATGTTTATGGATGATTTCATGATGTTTAGATGTACCTTAGATTGTTGGAATTAACTAGAAAACATAGGTACATTGCTAAGGAACAAGTATTAAAAGGTGGGAAACGAATGGGGAGAACTGGCATACCTGGCTCTCTGAGAGGCGCGGGGCTCCAACCCTCAAACTTCAGAGAACATGTTGGGGAGCTCTGGCTGGAGCATCGCCCCAAGGGTTAAACTTCAGAGACCCTTTTGGGGCGCACTGGCAGGCGCTACTCCCCACCTCCTTCCCCGGGTGTTTGATGACTTTTCTTGCTCGTTTTTCATCTCTAAACCCTCTAAACATCAATGGTTCTTTTCCCAAACACTTAGATACATTAATACCCTCAATATACAATAGATTCAACTCGAAATTACACCTGGAAACATGAATCAAATCATCAAGAAACTTCAACAATCCAACCCACAAGAATTCAACGAAACTTTCAACAATGTTCATCAAGAACTCAATTTCTAAACTTTCAAAGACTTAAATTTGCTGAATTGAATCATGTTTGGCGCGTGGACGAACTAAATCAATGCTATATGATCTCACATACCTTGTAGGGATCACCCCCGACGAAATCCTCGACGAACTTGATGATTTCCTTGCTCCTCCTTCTCTTTTCTCCTCTTCTTTCCTCTTCTCTAAAACCCTAACTCTTTTCCAAAAGAGTAAAACTGACCAAGTTCAGTTTAGACCCTTAATTAATTCACTAAAACGAATTTAATTAATTGGATAAGGAAGAGACTGAAATACCCTTCAAAACTCCGGATTGGACATTTCCTTATTTGAACAGCCCAACTTCCAATGGGCATAACTTACTCATAAGAACTCAGAATCGCGCAAAATTAGCGGCGTTGGAAAGATTAATCCAAGAGATTTACAGCCATATCTAGAAGTACACCTAACTCATCCGGATCTAGGAGTTATGGCCGTTTGAAGTTGTTGAAAAACTCACTTTTCCTAAGTTAAACAAATTTCCAGATTTTTATTCTTTCCAAAAATGACTATTTACAATTTTGTCACGCCCCGAGCCTATACCCTGGACGTGGCTGGCACTCGAGAACCATTGCTGGTTCCAAGAAAACCCTTGGCCTGGCTTACTTACTCAGCGGAAGACTTAGACAAATGAAAGAGAATCCTAATACAAGATAACTCAACATGTCTCAAACTGAACTCATACTGTTTTTTTTAAAAACATATAACTTAGCCAAAATGGTAACTTAAATCTGAACATAAGCCAATAATAAACTGATGACGAATGAACTAACATTTGACTGACTATCTATGAAGCCTCTAAAACAACTGAGATGGATGTCGGGACAGGCCCACGACATCCTAATAACCTATAATGGTATAGTAATGAAAAAAGGGAATCCTCCGGAAGAAAGTAGGCTCACCAACAACTCTGAAGCTCAACTGGATCAATGATGCGCTGTATGCTAATCCTGGTTACATGTGTCTGCATCATAAGACGATGCAGGCCAACTGGTATGAGTACAATGAATGTACGAGTATGTGAGTTGAAATGCTAAACACAACTTACGCTTGAAAAGAATCTGAAAGGAACTGAAAAACTTACCTGACTCAATTCAACTCAACATAACTGAACTCATTTGAATATAAAGCAGTTTAAAAACTCTGTGTATGCAAAGATACATATAACTCTGAGATGTATGTAAAAATATAAATAAACTGATGTATATAAAAATACAAAATACTGATGTGGGAGTTTCTCTAACTGACAACCATCACTTAAGAGCTATAGTGATGATACATCACTTTACCTCATGCTGCCAAGGACCATCCTATACCTTGCTGGGGGTATAGGACCTAACTCACCATGTGGATCCACTAGTCTATGCTAACAAGCATTAAAGGATTCATCTAAAAAGTATGACTCTTTTCTACCCATGATGGCTACATGGTTTATGGAGACGTGAGTTATCTGAACTCAAGCTTGTCCCCATATCGGTGCTCAATATTATTCCCAAAATATACTTAAGCTCATATCTTTGTAAAAACAAAAATCTTTCTTTAGTTTGAGATAATTACTCAAACATTAGCTTAAAAGCTCTCTTGGAAATCTCAGTTTCCTTTCTTGCTCAAATGTGAAAACATTTTAACTCTTGGGAATACTTACTTCCCGTATAATCTTTGAAGAATGAACTTTACTCGTACTCTTTACTGAAAACTAGCTCAAAGGTTCTTTTGGAAATCTCAATTTCCTTTCTTGTTTAAATGTGAAAACATTTACTCTTTGGGAATACATAGTCCCGATATACTCTTTTGAAGAAAATGCACTTCAAACTTTACTCTTTGCTGAACTTGAACTTTAAGTCTTAAAACAAAGTTAAAACATTTTTGAAAACTATAAAAACATTGCTTTGACTTGCTTCTTAACTTTTAGACTTGACTCTTAACTTCTCTTGACTTTGATCCTAATTTTCCTTGAATTGGATTATGGATTCAAGGTTCATGATCTCATGTTTATGGATTGGATTATGGATTCAAGGTTCATGATCTCATGTTTATGGATGATTTCATGATGTTTAGATGTACCTTAGAGTATTGGAATCAACTAGAAAGCATATGTACATTGCTAAGGAACAAGTACTAAAGGGTGGGGAACGAATGGGGAGAACTGGCTTCCCTGGCGCTCGTATAGGTGCAGGGCGCCAGCCCTCAAACTTCAGAGAACATGTTGGGGAGCTCTGTCTGGTGCATCAGCCCAAGGGGTAAACTTCATAGACCCTTTTGGGGGGCGCTGGCTGGCGCGACGCCCCACCCCCTTCACCAGGTGTTTGATGACTTTTCTTGCCCATTTTTCACCTCTAAACTTCAGTGGTTCTTTCTCCAAACACTTAGAATAATTAATACCATCAATATACAATAGATTCAACTCGAAATTACACCCATAAACATGAATCAAATCATCAAGAAGCTTCAACAACAAAACTCACAAGAATTCAACGAAACTTTCAACAATGTTCATCAAGAATTCAATTTCTAAACTTTCAAAGACTTAAATTCGCTGAATTGAAACATGGTTGGCGCATGGGAGAACTAAACCAACGCTATGTGATCTCACATACCTTGTAAGGATCAGTCCCGATGAAATCCACAAGCTAAACTCGACGAACTTGACGATTTCCTTGTTCCTCTTTCTCTTTTCTCCTCTTCTTTCCTCTTCTCTAAAACCCTAACTATTTTCCAAAAGCGTAAAACTGACCAAGTTCAGTTTAGACCCTTAATTAATTCACTAAAACGAATTTAATTAATTGGATAAGGAAAAGACTAAAATACTCTTCAAAAATCCGGATTGGACATTTCCTTATTTGAATAGCCCAACTTCCAATGGGCATAACTTACTCATACGAACTCGGAATCATGCAAACTTGGCGGCGTTGGAAAGATTAATCCAAGTGATTTACAATCATATCTGGAAGTACACCTAACTCATCCTGAGTTAGGAGTTATGGCCGTTTGAAGTAGACCAAAAACTCACTTTTCCTAAGTTAAACAAATTTCCAGATTTTCATTCTTTCCAAAAATGACTATTTCCAATTATTAGCTTCTTCCTAGTAATTTCAAATTGCGAGATGTTACACTCACTAGTTGAAGCTACTTGTGCAAGTGCTGATTTTCTTTAGTTTAATGTGTTTGCAACTAATGATCACACCTGTAATGAATTTGAATGCGCTTAACAGATTCTTTGACTACATGTGTTGTTATTCTTCTTTATTATGCAAGGCTTGAATAATTCTAGGATGGATTCTTTTCAACAAGGGAAGAACGATGGGATACGAATTTATCATCGTTGATATGAAGACCATTAACTAGATCTGAAGTACTTTAAAGACCTTAGAAGATCAACAAAAGAAACATGAAAAGTCTATAACATACAAAAGAGAGACAACATTTTTAGATTGAAAATTGCCTAGACAAAATAATTTTCTGGCTTTTAGATTGAGAGTATTGTAGTAACTATCTTAGGTTTGTTTATCCACTATTCTAAATAAGTAGTAGAAACTAAGGTTTATCTCAATAGTTAGTTTTTGTTGAACATTAGATGTTCGGGCCCCTTTGTGAGTATTGAAGTGTGTGACAATCTCATCTAAGAGCTTAAGTTGTTAGAGAGAGCACACTTTTATTATTTAATGATATTCTCAACACGCCCCTCACGTGCGGGCCTAATTTTTTTTCATAGGCCAAGCACGTGAAATTCTTTTTAATTGTTGGTGGCGGTGAGATTCGACCTCCGGATCTCTGTCTGCTCTAATACCATGTTAAAAGTATGTGAAATCTTTAGATAATGCTCAAGTTTTATATAGGCTACTTAAGGCCACTTGAGATGATCAGAAACATCAATAACATCTCTATTTATACTAGTAAGAGATAATTTTGGAAGACTAAACATTAATGTAGATGCATTAATCCAACACTCCCCTTTAATGCATTTGCTTGACAACTCCAATGCATTCTCGAAGATAGAAAAAAAATTCTCTAGGAAGTGATTTGGTGAAGATGTCAGCAAGTTGTTCTCCTGTATGGAAATAATGCAACCGAATTTCGCCTTTCTCTTGTGGTTCTCAGATAAAATGATACTTGATGGAAATATGCTTTGATGTTTCATGGTTGACTGGATTCATGGCAATTACAATTGTTAATTTGTTATCACAACCTCTTTTTTGTTTGTCACCAATGTCTTCAAATATTCTCCTAAGACAAATAGCTTGAGAAGTAGCCTTAGCTGCTGAGACATATTCTGCTTCGGCAGTTGATTGAGCAACAACACTTTACTTTTTTGATAACCAAGAACAAATACTTGATCCAAATAAGAAAGCATAACCATAATTATTCTTCATGTCATCTATACTTCTAGACCAATCACTATCAGAATATCCAATTAAGTTCAAATCTCCACCAAATTTGTACATTATCCCATAATCCATTGTTCCTTGCAAGTAGCGTAGAACATGCTTTACAGCTCCAAAATGCACTTGGCTTGGTTCTTGCATGAATTCTTATAATAAACTAGCAGAAAACATAATGTCAGGTCTTGTTAAATTAAGATATAGCAGGCTTCTTGTAACACCCCAGATTCGTGAAGGAAATATTTGTAGAATTTTCAGATTTGGCAGGTGCCCAATCCGCATCAGGATTTTGACAGCTTTTAAGTCAAGGGTGTTTTTGTCTTTTCCCACTCTTCTTTTAATTCCTAAATTAAAAGGGTTTTAATTAGTCATTTAAAATCCTAGAAACCTAACTAGAACTTATCTAAGTCATTTAATTAACTAAAACAAAAGAAAAGAAGAGAATAGAGAGAGGGCCAGCCGAAACCCTAGCCTCCGCCGGAGAACGCTAGAAAGTCGCCGTAAAGGTCAAGTCCAGCCCTAGTTGATAGTTTTTCCTGGAGATTTCATCACCAGGTATGTGGGATTTCATATAGTGGGTTCCTTTCGCCCATTAGGTCAATAGAATTCAGTCAGCTTCTTGATTTTCTTACTATGAACAGACCTAGTGTTTCTAAATTTTCAACAGATCATCATAAATTAATTATTTAAATGTTCCAAATCTGATTATACTGTTATTACATCGTTTCTCGCATGAATTTAAGAACCCTAGCTATGTATTTCTTTAGTTCTTGAATTACACATGCTAGGTCAGATATCTCAGTTATTCAGTTATTAATGCATCAATATCAGTTTAATTGTTGCATTCTCAGTTTGCATGTTCAGTTCTGATCTATCCAGTATTTACAGAATTTCAGTCATAACCAGTTAACCACTTAATTCATTGGGAGTAGCATAATACCGAGTTGGACTAGGGTTCAACGTACCAATATAGTCCCAGAACTACGAGCCACGTAGGTGTAAGTCCCCTATGTGGGAAATATCAGTTAGTGATCACGCCAGTCATGCCTCTATACCTCTAGCAGGGTATATTGGGTCCTCTTGATGGGGCGTATACATCGGACTCAACATTTAGCTCATGTGGTTTTATTATCGGTTATTAGTAGCTTCCATAGTTCAGCCAGACTCTATTGCATTGACCACATTTACAGTTCATTCAGTATTTAGTCAGCATGTTATAAATTGGTCATTGCATTCATTTATCTCAGCATTCAGTATTTATATCATGTTCAGATTATGTCATTGCTTATTTGCTTTGTTCAGTTATGATGTTATTTCAAATTTACTCTATCCTACATGCTCAGTACCTTTCAAGTACTGACGCATACGTGCGCTACATCTTCTCGTGATGTAGGTTCAGGTTCTCAGCATCCAGATCACGCTTAGATCGATTCCCGATCTTCAGTTCAACGGCATCAGTGGTGCGTCATCATTCTTCGAGGACTAGTGACATGTTTATCTTTATCGTTTTTAGTCTTTAGTTTCAGTTTTGTTAGATCTAGTTGGGGCATGTCCCAACATTTCTAGTCAGTTTAGAGGCTTACTTTCAGATATAGTTAGTTTCAGCCTAGTATGAGTTAATATATTTTGTATTAAACTTTCTCAATTATAGTATATGGGTATTCCCCATCTTTTCTTTATTTATGATTTTAGTTTCCGCATTAGTTATTTTTATTCATGTTAATTATAGTATGCTCATGATCATGCCAGCAGGGTTAGCTTGGGATCACTTGTTGTCCTAGGTCCCGTGTCCGCGTCTCAGGGGTAGTCTCGGGGCGTGACACTTCCAATCATGCTCCTATAAAGTGAGATATTAGCTTTCTTTTCTCCATCATCTTTTCTAAATTTCTCATTTGTTGCTAATGGTATGGCCACAGACCTACAATCCATCATTTTGAACTTTTCATGAATGCTTTAAGTATACTTCTTTTGAGAAATGAAAATTCCTTCTTTGACTTGAGAAACTTCGATGCCCAAGAAATAACTTAGCAACCCAAGATCACTCATTTCATAGGCTTGCATCATATCTTGCTCGAATTTATGCATCATCTTCACATCAATTTCTGTAATGAGCAGATCATCCACATAGAGTCAAACAATGATAATGCTTCCATGTTCTTTCTTCACATAGAAAGTGGCTTCGATTTTACTTATCTGAAAATTATTTTTCGGATAGTATGTATCAATATCATTGACCAGGCTCTTGGAACTTGCTTTAGCCCATAAAGAGTTTTTTTTAGCCTATACACCTTCTCTTCTCCCCCTTGAACAAAAATTCCTTGAGGTTGCTCAACATAAATCTTTTCATCAAGTTTTCCATTAAGAAATGCAATTTTAGCATCAAGTTGAAATATCTTCCATTTCTTTTGTGCAGAAACAACAATTACGGTTGTAATTGTCTCCAGACAAGCAATTGGAGAGAAAGTTCCATAAAAATCAATACTTGGTTTTTGCGTGAAGCCTCTAGCAACCAATCTTGCTTTGTGCTTTTGAATATCTCCTTCCTGATTAAGTTTGATTTTGTAAATCCATTTTAGACTTACAACTTCTCTTTCTTTGGGTACAACCACAAGCTCCCAAGTATTATATTTCTCAATCATTCGAATTTCTTCTGCCATGACTTTCTTCCAAACATCATGTTTTATTGTCTCCTCATAATTTTATGGCTCAACACCGGCAAAGTTGCATCTCTGATAAATGTCATGCAACATTTGTGTTCCTCTTGGAGGCGGTTCTTCATCATCTAAATCTAGGATTTCTTCCCCTTCAGGGACATCTTCCTCTTCCTCATCCTCTTCTTGATTAGACTCATCTAAAGATATGATAATGCATTGTAATGAAAATGTAAAGGAAAGTTTTTTTTTATCATCTTTACTTCAACAATGACTTGATTTGGCTCAATTTTATCATAAATCTTGCAATAATTATCTCTAAACACAAGAGAATAACCATTTTCCATGAATTGACCAACACTAAGCAAATTTTCATCCAAGACAAGAAAATAAAGAACATCATGAATTTGCTTACCGCTCCCTTTTATGTTGATCGAAATGGTACCTTTACCTTTTGAATCAACTAAGGCTCCATTCCCCATTCTCACTTTAGTAGTGATGCTATTATTAATTGAAGCTTTTTATCTCCAGTCATTGCTATAACCAGTATCAACATACCATTCATTGCTTTTTGTTAAAGTATCAAGCAAAGAAAAGGTTTTCTTCCCTTTCTTCCTCCTGTTTTTCACAAAAAATTGCTTGCTCCCATTTCTTGTGTCAGTAATCCTTCTCAATATGGCCAAATTTTTTACAAAAGTTACATTGGGGCTTTCCTTTGTGCCAACATTTTTCTGCATTGTGATTAGTCTTTTTGCAAACTTTACAAAAACGACTAGAACTTTTCTCACCTTTTTCTTCAACCTTCTCAGAAGAAGCATCATGATCCTGCTTATTTTTATTGTAATTCTTCTTTGTTGATTTTTTGAGAAATTTTGAGAATTCTCATTTGTTCTTGACTGGAAAACCGTCTCTTTGGTTTGATCTTCACGAAAAAATCTTCGCTTCTCCTATGCACGAAATGATCCAACTAGTTCTTTGATGGAAAACATAGAATGATCTTTTGTCTCCTCAGTGATATCAACAATGTACTCATACTTTTCTGTGACACTAATTAGAATCGTTTCCAAAATTTGTTGGTCAGAAATTGTATCACCATGATTTCTCATTTCATTAACAATATTCATGACTCTTGTGCAATATTCATCTTATTTTTTTTCTGATTCTATCATCTTCAAATTTTGAAACTCTCTTCTAAGAGTGTGAAGATTTATACTGCGTACTTTTTCGTGACCATACACCTCAGTTTCCAGAGACTCCCAAGCTTGTTTTGTAGTCTCACTAGTAGTATTTTTTGCAAAATATGCTCTTGAGACTCTCATTTGGATTTTGCATCTTGACGGTACTTAGCCTCAAGATTTTTCATCTCTGCTGTTGTAAGTTCACCATCATTTTCTGTCTCTTCAAAGCCATTTGCATCAATAGTCCACAAACCTTCAGCTTTCAAATGTGTTCTCATTCCTATCTTCTAGTATTCAAAATCAGTCCATCAAAAAAAGGAGTAAGAACAACTGAAGAATCAACACCTTCATTTGTTTTGGATGCCATATTTTTTTGTTCACCTAACCCCATATTAGGAACGAAAACTCTCATCTAAAAGCTTAAAATTTTAGATGAGATGGTCACACATTTCAACAGTGAGTTGTATGAAAACCCTAGTATCGCTCCAATTGAACCATCTTGATTACTTGGGTAAATATTCTCCTCATACGAGTTCAATCATTTTTTTTCCTTGAATTTATAATTGTAGTAATTAAATACCTTTTAATTGCTAGATTCTCGTTTATTCTTCTAAATATTATTCCATTCCATTTTATTTCTTAATAATATATATCCTAGTTATCTTATCTTGCTTATTTAATTGTAAACTTATTTGTTGTTGTTGCATCTAGAATCATATCATTAACGTATATTGCACTTTGACATTTTTGTGTTCTTTTTCATTTATTTTCTGTTCTTATCAACCACATCAAATTTAAGACATAAATGGTAAAACTTGAGACCACTTCAAAGAGGATGCAAGCTATAACTAATAATAGTAGAGGACGAAACTTATTATTAAATAAAAACTTATATAAGTATTAAATATACCATTTCATGAATATCCATAGGAAGTAATAGTAGAAAAAAGGCATACCAGGTATATTTGCGTCGCTCCTTTATTGTTTATTCTAATGGTGGGAGTGATTTATATTCATGTGATTTATAAGTTCATTTATATAAGCTAAGTATTGGACGGGATTTAAAGGACGAGATGAGATGATACATTACTAAATTAATTTTTTCCGTCGATGGCTATCTTAATAGATTACGTGAATCTAGGAATGACAAAATGGATAAAATTCATGGCTATTCATCCGATTAAATTCATTTTAAATGAATTATTATCCGATCATTTCAAGACTGTAGGTAAAATATGGATCAATCTATTTTATTTATCATAGATATGAATATCATGTGATTGTTGATACGCCCAAATTACACCTTCAAAAGGAAGTATAAGCGGTCGTTGCCAAATAAAGAACCTAACTTTGAGGTTAGGGTCGATCCGACGAGGAATATGGTTCAGACTTAGGTCAACTTACGATTATCTTCTTTTAGTCAAATTATTTTCGAGAAAAGTAACAAAGGGGGTTTTTAAAGTAAATTAATAGTTTGTTGATTTGTATCACGTAGTAACAAGTAACCAGGATTTGCAGTTTGAGATATCAATATGAGATGAAAACTAGGTGAGTTCTAACGTTGCGCATCTCTAGAAAGTATTCTAAATGAAAGGGTTAACAATACATGCATACACTATTCTAGAATTAGTTACTTATTATTCATACATTGTTAATTGCTAATGGTTCCCACAACCCTAGTTGTGGATTTAGCTACTCATGCTTGAGGATTCACAATTCATATTATGTTTAAGAAGAGAAACTATGAACTTACAAGGAGAATAGATGAATACCAAAATTTTGAATTGAAAATCGAAAGAAAATTTCATAAACAAGCTTCAAAGATTAAATTGCGAAATTGTTTGCAAAATAATCCCAAAAGCTTAGAACAATAGTTTCCAAAAAGGTCTAACCCCCAAAAACGTCAATTACAACCCATATTTATAGTAATAAAGTCCTAAACAAAGTAGATAAAGGAAATAAGGAAATTTGGTTTAGACGCGATTTCAACCGACGGACCGTGGATTAGCCAACAGTCTGTGGGTCACCTCTGTGGTTCAGCAGTTGGCAGAAATTCTTGGCCTTCTCATCAACGGTTGCCACCTACGGTCAGTAGGTCCAACCACGCTCTGTCTTGCACATCAGTGGTTCAAGTACTGGAACTCATCTTTCTTAATCAAACGACGGCTCCTAACGACGGTCTGTCACTCAAGCTACGGGGCGTCAGTGCCTCCGTGGTTCCACAAATCTCCATCAAACTTTCTATTGCTTTATGCAACAACAAAAAAAAATTAACTCTGAGAAGCATGAGATCTCAAATCTATTTTTTTAAAATTATTCAACAATTTTTTATTGCATCGCATCAAATTTATACTCAAGTATTTCTCACTTGATCATAAGAAAATGAGTCATCATTCTCTTTCTTTCTTCTTCCGATTAGAACACGTGGGTTGATTGTGAAAGCCGTCAAAAACTAGTGGAATGCTCTCAAAATCAATTTACTTGAGACATATAAGTGTGAAATTTCATCTGAAGAAGTAAAATCCAAAGATAGTATGCATGTTTGAATATCTAGGTATGAAGAAGGCTAAATATAGTATATCTTCTATAGTTTTCTTAAGAGTGAATCAAGGATTTAGAGATATACAATATTATGTCTCTTAGTGAAGCTTTATTATCCATTGATTCACACATATATGAATTTAGAGGTGTGATGTAAGTAAAATAACAAGAAAAATTAGATTAATAATGAGGTGCTAGGGGAATTCGTAATGTTTGATAATAAGAATTTAAGTTATATGATGATAATTATAGAAGTTAGAAGATATTAAAGAGTGGTATCTGTGAAAAAAATATCTATAATGAAACAAGTATCTTTCAAATATATTTTGTCTGGATAAGTTAAGCGTTTATGTATATATTATCACGGAGTTTAGAAAAATGGAATAGGCCCATAGACTTGGAATGTCGGCCTTGATCTAGGGGGAGAAAATCAAATCAAGTCTTATGAATCAAATTGTGACGCATTCAGAAGGAGTTATGATGAGATAGCAATTTATTTTTGCTTTATAGTACTCCTCAAATTTCAGTACAAAATAGTGATATGCAATAAACAACAATATAATTAGTTTTTGAAATATTTCATAAGCTCATGTCAGTGTTATTACTGCGATTGAGGCAAAGGAAAGTATAACTTTTTAGAAGTTGTTGGTAGTATGATGAACACTTACGGGGATTTTCTCTTTTTATTTTTAAGCGGAACGCACACTTTTCTTGCTACTAATTATACTAATTTACTAAAAAAAACTAACCGGATACCTTAAGAACATGAATTTTATAACTTTTTGTTCTATAATGACCAGATAAGAATTAATAAAAAATTGTGATTCGAATCCCTCTTATTAGGGAGCATCATATATGGTATTCTCTTCTCTTTTTGACATTCATTTCATAGATCAGTAACATTGTTGTGACAATTTTCCCTAACATTTAATCTGGTAATTCAAGCTATGAGAACTTATGTCACGCTCCGAGCCTACACTCTAGACCTGACCGGCACTCGAGAACCATTGATGATCCTCAAGAGAACCCTTGGTCTGAATGACTACTTAGAGGAAGACTAACTCAAGCAGATTTAAGCTTTAAAACAAAATTTAAATTCAAAAGTCTCAAAACTTCTCAAACTCAAACTATCTCAAAATAGTATATTCAAAACTGTCTGAAAACACTCTGAAACAATAATAGTTTGCCAAAATAGTTCAAAGGGAATATTGAAAGAAACTCAACATTAACTATCTATGAAGCCTTCATAGTTCAACATGGATGTCGATACAAGACCGACGACACCTCAAAACTACTAAATTAAAAGACAAGAGTGGAATCCTTCTTAATGCAAGGAAGGCTCACCAAAGCTAGCAAGAAGTGTAAAGTTATCTCAACAGAGTGTATGTTGATTATCCTAAATACCTATAGATGTATCATGAAAGGATGTAGGTCAAATGAAATTAGTACATTTTCAATACCTCAGTCTTAGAAAGAACTAAATTAGAAATAGCCAATTGGAGATTTGTGCAAGTTAGTCTTCAATTATGATTTTTGGGTCAAATTCAAACGACCATAACTTTCAGCACAGCATGAATTAGGTAGCCCATGAGATACAAATGAAATATATGTTAGACCTCTTTCCAACGCCACCGAGTTTGCTAAATTTTGACTTTAGATAAGGGAGATATTCCCGTTTGAGTTCAACCTGTCCAGTTAAGGACATTCATCCGAATTAGGGAGGGTTATTTTGGTCTTTTCCTTACCCCACTAAGTCCACACCTTTTTTCACCCAAACTAGGGATCAAAGATGATTAAAATAAGTTTGCGCTGAAGCCTAAAACGTTTGGAAAGTTAGGGAAAAGTTCAAAGAGGAGAAAAGGGAGAAAAACTTAGCTTCAAGCGTTCAAGATTTCCTTGCAAGCTTTGAGGAATTTCGTCAAGAATTTGATTCTTTCGAGGTATGTAAGGCTATCATAGTGTTGGACTAGTTCGTCCCCACGCCCTACATCTACTTTCAAATTAATAAAATAGTAATCTAGGTTTCTATCCCTAGATTTGAGTATTCTTGAGATGAGTTGATTTTGAGTTCCTGATACTTACTGAAATTCTATTCCTATTTATTAAATTTCTATATGTTATGCATTAAGATTATTGGGTAGATTCGTTCATATCTATATTTCAGATTTTGAGATGAGAAGTATCGTTGAGTTCAGAGTTCTTGAGTTCTTGAGTACTTGAGTTCTGAGTATTGAGTTTCTATATATTTATTGAGATCCTTGAGTTGATTCGTTCATGTCTATATTTTCAGCATGAATCCTATTTTAAGTTATAAATTTTGAGAAGGTTTTTAAAGCCAACGCTTGAGTTTTAAATTGAGTTTTTGAGTAAGTAAAGATGAGTTCTGAGAAAGAGTTTTTATTACATGATTTGTATGATAGTCGAGTATGCCATCAATGTTTAGGTTGTATGGTATCTAGATATGTCATCAATGTGTATGTGGTATGACTTCTCGAGTCATCAATGATCATATCATAATATGATTTTGGTATATTTTTAGAAAGAGTTTTCATGTATGAACTGAGTAAGAGTATAAGGGAACTAAGTATTCCCAAAGGTATCAAATTTTTTATTGATAAAAGAGAAACTTTGATTTCTAAATTAGTTATGAGTTCAAAGATATTTCAAGAGGAGTTACCTCTTTTAAGAGGATATTTTGAGCAATTACCCAAACCAGAGGAAAAGTATGTTTTAAAACATTGAGCATTAGTATATATTATTGGGTGTAATATTGTGCACTGATATAGGGATGAGTTCAGACAACTCACATTCCTCATAAACCATGTATGCCAACATGGGTATAAGATCATACTGTTAAGATGAATCCTAAGTGCCTTCAGGCAGAACTTAGTGGATCCACTTAGTTGAGAATGTCTTATACTCCAGCAATGTATAGGACAGTTCTGGCAGCATGGGCGAGACGTTGTATCATCACATAGCTCAGTGATAGTTGTCGGTTAGAAAATCTATCAAATAAGAGTAAAAGAGTTACAATTGTATTTTAAATACATTGAGTTATTATCAACTTCTTTAAAAGATATCTTTATACTAAAGTTTTATGGTTCCTTTTATATTAAACTGAGTTGAGTATTTCTTAGTTTGAGTATCTTTGAGTATCCTTGAATTGAGTTGAGGTGAGGTGAGTATGTTTGTAACACCCCAGATTCGAGAGAGGAAAAATTCTAGATTTTCAGAAGTTGCAGGTGCCACCGATGAAGGCCACCTACGGACCGTCAGTCGACTTACAGCCCGTCAGTCAGCTCCGTCAATGGGCCAGTCGACTTTTAGTTTCAAAACTCAGATTTCAGCCCTTTGACAGCCAAACAACGACTGACAAGATGGACCGTCAGTTGACTCACAGCCCGTCAGTTAGCTCCGTCGATGGGCCAGTCAACTTTTAGTTTCAGAACCCAAATTTCATACCCTTTACAGCCAAACAACGACTGACAGGACACACTGTCAGTCAACTTACGACCCGTCAGTCAGCTCCGTCGATGGGTTAGTCGACTTTTTAGTTAGGGATAGTTGGATGTGTTTCTAATTATTTTAACCCTAAACTATTTCGTTTTGGTCAGTTTTAGCTTATTATTCTAGTCAGATTTTACCCTAAACCATTATACTCTAGAATTCACCCAGCTTAGAACAAAAGAGGAGAAAGAGGCTCCAGTTTTCCCCAAGAACGACCATCAAGTTCCTTCAAGTTCCAGCCCTAAAATCGAAAGATTTCTCCATCAAATTCCTCACCTGGTATGTGGGATTTCACTAGTGGGTTCCATTCACCCACTAGGTCCCTAGAATTCAGTCAGATTCTTGATTCATATATCTTTCTTAGACCTTGGGTTTCTAAAACCTTAGATATTAGTTGTGATTTAGATGTTAGAGTATTCCTAATCAGATTAGCATGTTTTCATAGAATCGTTGCTTAGTTCTTTCCAAGAAGCTCAGAACCCTAGTTGTGTAGATTCTCCTAGTTCAAGAATTACACATGTTAGGTCAGTTAAACAGATATACATGCTCTTGTTTCAAATGTCACATTATCAGTATATAATTGTTACATTCTCAGATTTGCATGTCAGTATTTTGAGCTATTCAGTATTTCAGTCATAATGTATCATATACATATTCAGTTGAAAGTAGGCTTAGCACCGAGTGAACTAGGGTTTTAGCGTACCCTCATAGTCCCAGAACTACGTGCCCCCGTAGGTTTATAAGTCCCATCAGTTAGGCATCAGCTTTAGTGATCACACCATTCATACCTTTATACCCCTCGAAAGGTATATTAGGTCCTCTCGATGGGGGGTATACATCGAATAGTCATGCCTTTATACCCTTGGTAAGGTATATTGTGTCCTCTTGATGGGGCATATACATCGGACTCCACATTTTGCTCACATGGTTTTATGTCGGTTAATAGTAGCTCCCACAGTCAGACTCTAGTGCATTTGACCAGGTTTTAAGTTATACTTTTGTAGTCAGTCTCAGCAGGTTATGTACTTGGTCATTGCATTCAGTTCAGTTCTTTTCAGTATATCTTAGTATTTCCATCATGTTCAGATTATGTCATTGCTCAGTTATGCTTTGTTTAGATTATATGTTTTGTTCAACTTTTTTCCTATATTGCATGCTCAGTACCTTCCAAGGACTGGTGCATACTCTGTACTACATCTTTTCATGATATAGGTTCAGGTTCTCAACATTCAGATCATGCGTGGTTCTCGATCCATATTCAACAACTTCAGTGGTGAGTCCTCATACTTCGAGGACAATAGACATGTTTTCATATTTAGTCTTTCATTTCAGTTTCAGTTTTCTAGGGTTAGCTGGGGACATGTCCGAGCAACTCTAGTTAGTTAGAGGATTTTTCAGACATAGTATTAGATTCAGAGGTAGTTTTTGAGTGATTGTTCAGTATCACTAAACTCTTAGTATATTTTTTATATTCAGACCAATATTGGGTATTCCCCATCATTTAGTAATCTCATAATTTAGCTTCCTCATTAGATCATATTTTCATAGATATGTTCAGTTTGCTTATGATATGCCAACTTAGGGTTTGCTTGGGGTCACTCATGATCCTAGGTCCCGTGTTTACGTCCAGAGGCTAGCCTCGTGGCGTGACAAATTTGGTATTAGAGCATTAGGTTTAAGAGTCCTAGGATGTGTGAAGATCCACACTAAGTAGAGTTTTTTTTCATGGCTGTGAAGTGCACCACATCTAATGAAAGGGAGGCTACAAAGTGTTTTAGGAAAACTTTACTTTCTTTTCTACTATTATCGTTCTTAAGGTATGATCCAACTTCTCATTTCTAATTCAACATTATGTGTTTCAGAGCATGCCTCCTCGTAGAGCTTACCTACTGAATGCTAATACACGCAATGCTAACGTAGTTCCTCTAGTCTCATATTATGAGGTTTCGAACATAGAGTTTTGGAATGCGATTAAGCTTTTGGCTAAGAGTATGACCAACCAGGTCCAAGTTCCTACTAATAGAAATGGTGGATCAGTGGCAGCTAGGGTTTGAAATTTTGTTTGGATGAATCTGTTTCAGTTTTTAGGGTTGTAAGTCGATGAGGACCCATAGAACTTCATTGATGAGGTTAAGAAAATATTTGGAGTGATGCAAGTGACTGGAAATGATAGGGTAGAATTGGCATACTATGAGCTTAAGGATGTGGCTCACATTTGGTTTACTTAGTGAAAAGAAAATAAGAGTGTGGATGCATCTCTTGTGACTTGGGAGCGTTCTATCGGAGGTTTTCTGGACTGGTTCTTCCCAAGAGAGTTGAGGAAGTGTAAGGCACAAGAGTTTATGAATTTGAGGCAAGGTTCTATGTCAGTCCAAGAGTACGGGCTGAAGTTCACCCAATTCTGTAGGTATGCCCCACATATGGTTGCCAATCCAAAGGCACAAATGAGTAAGTTTCTATTTGGGTATCTGACTTAGCGAATACAGAGTGCAGGAATGCTATGTTGTTAGAGAATATGAGTATCTCTAGGCTCATAACTCATGCTCAATAGATTGAGGGAGATAAGCTTAGGGAAATTGCCAATGACAACAAGAAAGCTAGAATAGGGAACTATGAGTACTCTCAGCAGAAATCAGGTGGTGGGAATCACTCGCAGTTTTGACAGGATTAGAATAGTAGGGCACTAGGCTCTAAGTCTCAGGGGATTTTTTCAGGAAATAGGACCTACCCAACTTGTCCAAGGTGTGGTAAGAACCATCTGGGTGAGTGTCTTGCAGGCAAAAAAGGATGTTTTGGGTGTGGTCAGTCTGGTCACATAGTGAAGAATTGTCCTTCTTCCACGCAGGGTCAAGAAGGTAACAATAATAGGGCTCACTCTACAGTTCCAGCAGCACATGCAGGTCACCCAACTCAGCAGGGTGCTTCGTCTGGTATAGGTGGCGGTCAGCGCAGCTCACCAGGACCAAGAAGATTATTCGGATGTAGTCGTTGATACGTTAGGAGTCTTTCTTTAGATGTTTATGCATTGTTAGATCCATAGGCTACTCTTTTCTTTTGTAACTCCCTATATAGCAGTAAACTTAGGTGTCAGTTCATAAACTCTTTTAGAGTCCTTCTCAGTCTCTACTCTAGTTGGTGACACAGTTATAGCTAGACAGGTATACATAAATTTCCCTGTCACAGTCTCTCAGAAAGTCTCATCAGCAGAACTTGGAGAGTTAGAAATGGTATATTTTGATATCATTCTTACATTCCTGTTATGCCTCAATCGATTGTATGACTAGGATGGTTTGATTTTAGTTTCCAATGACCCAGTCTTAGAAGGGAAGGGTAGTAGCTCAAATCCTATAGGTCAAATTATATCTTACCTTAAGGCCAGAAAGATGATCTCTAGAGGGTGGTGTAGCACATATTGAGGAAAAAGGGAAGGAATTAGCAAAAGATGTTCATCGTCTTGCTCGCTTAGGAGTTAGTCTTATGGACACATCATATGGTGATGTGATAGTCCAGAATAGATCAGAACCTTCATTGGTAGCGGAGGTTAAATAAAAACAAGACAGTGATCCTATATTATTCTAGTTAGAAGGTGCAGTTCATGAGTAGAAAGTAGAGGTTTTCTCTCAAGAGGGAGATGGTCGCTTATGTGTTCCTAATGTAACACCCGGTATCCTAGATACACCAAAAAATCAGACTTTAAGAAGTTGTAGGTGCAACCCACGGTTGCCATCCACGGACCGTAGGTCAGACCATGGCACGTGCTGGTGGTCCGTGGTTCACCACTGCAACCCCTCTCCAAACCCAGCTCAGAAAATTGGCTAAGTCTCGACCCACAGACAGACCTACGGTCCATAGGTCAGACCACGGTTCGTGGTTTGTGTCTGTGGATCAAGACTCCTTTACCCAACCTCTGACACAAATTACGGTCAACCAGCACGGACTGTTGTTCGATCCACGGTTCGTAGGTTTGACCGTAGATGAGGGTCAGCAGCCAGTTAGATGAAAGTTGTTGATTGGGTCAACTTCAAATGGTCATAACTCTTAGCACAAAACTAATTATGTGTCCCATCACCTATGATAAGATACATAATCGAATCCTCTTTCCAACGCCGTCGAGTTTGCTAATATCCGACCTACGAGTAAAAGGTTATGCTCATTTTAGTGAAGCCTTGCCGAACAGACTTGACCGACGGACCCAAACGATGGCCGGTAGATCGAATGACGGACCGTCGTTCCTTCCGTGGATGGGCTTAAAAAGAATTAAGTCAGGGGTCTTTTGGTTTTTTCCTATTTCATTGAACCCCTAAGCTACGTCGTTTAGACCCTAAATTATGAGGTTTTAGTCAGTTTAAGCCTAGAAACATAACTAGAACTTACCTAAGTCAAGTCATTAATCAAAACATAGGAAATTAGAGCACTAAGAGGAGAAAAATGTCAAGAACCCTAGTTCAAGAACGCAACAAGTTTCCTCCAGTTCCAGCCCTAAAATCGAAGGATTTCTCTGTGGAATTCGTCACCAGGTATGTCGGATTTCACTAGTGGGTTCCTTTCGCCCATTAGGTCCCTAGTTTTCAGTCAGTTTCTTGATTTCTTTATTATGACTAGACCTAGGGTTTCTTGAATATTAGAATTATTGGGTTCTTAGCTGCTAGAATGATCCAAACCAGATTAGTATGCTAATATTCAGTTTATTGTATGAATTCTAGAACCCTAGCTATATATTTCTTTAGTTCTTGAATTACACATGCTAGGTCAGATATTTCAGTATTCAGTTATACATGACTCAGTTTATGAATGCATCATAATAAGATTAATTGTTGCATTCACACTTTTGCATGTTCAATTTTGAGCTATCCAGTATTACAGAAATTCAGTTATAATGTATTAATCACTTAATATATTGGGAGTAGCATAATACCGAGTTGGACTAGGGTTCAGCGTACTCATATAGTCCCAGCACTACGAGCCACGTAGGTGTAAGTCCCCTCTGTGGGCAATATCAGTTAGTGATCACATCAGCATGCCTCTATACCTTTGGCAGGGTATATTGGGTCCTCTCGATGGGGCGTATACATCGAACTCCACATTTAGCTCATGTGGTTTTATTATCGGTTATTAGTAGCTCCCATAGTTCAGTCAGACTCTATTGCATTGACCACATTTCAGTACAGTTTGTATTCAGTCTCAGCATGTTATAAATTGGTCATTTCATTCAGTTAGCTCAGGATTCAATATCTATATCATGTTCAAATTATGATCTTGTTTTAATTGCTTGTTCAATTATATGTTATTTCAGATGTATTCTATCCTGCATGTTAAGTATTTTTCAAGTATTGACGCATACATGTGCTACATCTTCTCGTGATGTAGGTTCAGGTTCTCAGCATCTAGATCACGCTTAGATCGAGTTCCGATCTCCAGTTCAGTAGAATCAGTGGTGAGTCCTCATTCTCCAAGGACGATAGTCATGCGTTTCTTTCCAATATTTTTAGGCCTTTAGTTTCAGTTTTACTAGACTTAGATGGGGCATGTCCCAACATTTCTAGTCAGTTAGAGGCTATTTTCAGACATAGTTAGATTCAGCTTAGTATTAAGTTAATATCTTCTTGTATTAAACTCATCAGCTATCATTTATCTCAGTTATAGTATATGGGTATTCCCCATCTTTTCATTTTAATTATGTTTTAGCTTCCACATTAGTTTATTATGTTTAGTATGCTCATGATCATGCTTGTAGGGTTAGCTTGGGATCACTTGTGGTCCTAGGTCCCGTGTCCGCGTCTCGGGGGTAGTCTCATGGCGTGACAAACTTGGTATCAGAGCACTAGGTTTAAGTGTCCTAGGATGTCTGAAAAGCCACACTAAGTAGAGTCCTTTTCATGGGTGTGAAGTGCACCACATCTAATGAGGGGGAGCTACAAAGTGTTTTAGGAAATCTTCATTTTCTTGTTATTCTTATCGTGTGTAAGGTATGATCTAATTCCATTCTAACTCAACGTTCTACATTTCAAATCATGCCTCCTCGTAGAGCTAACGCCAGGAATATGAATGCCAGGAATGCAAATGCAGCTCCTGCAGTCCCTGATCAAGAAGTGTCGAATGCAGAGTTCAGGAATGCCATCAAATGTCATTTAGACTAACCAATGCTCCGGCAGCTTTCATTGATTTGATGAACAGAGTGTTCAAGCAGTACTTGGACTTGTTCGTTATTGTCTTTATTGATAATATCCTAATTTACTCTGGGAATGAGGAAGAACATGTGAGTCATTTGAGAGTTGTTCTGCAAACTCTCAAAGATCGCCAGTTATTTGCAAAATTTAACAAGTGTGAGTTTTGGTTACAATCAGTTGCCTTCCTTGTGCATATTGTGTCTAGTGAAGGAATTCGAGTAGATTCCCAGAAGATAGAAGGAGTGAAACAATGGGCCAGATCTACCTCTGCTATAGATATCAGAAGTTTCTTAGGTCTAGTGGGCTATTACAGACGATTCGTGGAAGGGTTTTCATCCATAGCCTCACCATTAACTAGGTTGACTCAGAAAAAGGTTAAGTTCCAGTGGTCAGATGATTTTGAGAAAAGCTTTGCAGAACTAAAAACTAGGTTGACTATAGCTCTTGTACTGACTCTACCAGAGGGTTCATATGGTTATGTGATCTATTGTGATGCATATGGGGTCATCTTAGGTTGTGTGTTGATACAGCGAGGTAAGGTTATAGCTTATGCTTCTAGACAACTTAAGGTGCATGAGAAGAATTATCCGACTCATGACCTCGAGCTTACAGCAGTGGTGTTTGCACTCAAGATTTGGAGACACTACTTGTATGGTGTTCATGTAGATGTGTTCACAGACCATAAGAGCCTCCAGTATGTATTCACCCAGAAAGAGTTGAATCTTCGCCAGAGAAGATGGCTTGAGTTCCTCAAAGATTATGAGATGAGCGTGCATTACCATCCGGGTAAGGTGAATGTAGTAGCAGATGCTCTTAGATGATTATCCATGGGTAGTGTAGCATATGTTGAGGAAGAAAGAAGAGAGCTAGCTAAGGATGTTTACAGACTTGCTCGCCTAGGAGTTCATCTTATGAGCATATCAGATGGTGGTGTAACGGTTTAGAATGGGGCAGAATCTTCTTTGGTAGTAGAGGTTAAAGAAAAAGCAAGACAGTGATCTAATCTTGCTTGAACTTAAGGGTGCAGTCCACAATCAAAGAGTGGAGATTTTCTCCCAAGGGGGAGATGGTGTACTTCGCTATCAGGGTAGATTGTGTGTTCCTGATGTGGGTGAATTGAGACAACATATTCTTGCAGAGGCCCATAACTCCAGATATTATATTCATCCAGGTACCACTAAGATGTACCGCGATCTGCGGGAAGTCTATTGGTGGAATGGTATGAAAAAAAATATAGTAGATTTTGTGGCTAAGTGCCCCAATTGCCAGCAATTCAAGGTAGAACATCAGAAACCAGGAGCTATGACTCAAGAGATTGACATTCCTACTTGGAAGTGGGAAGTGATCAACATGGACTTCATCACAGGTTTACCTCGTACTCGCAGACAACATGACTCCATTTGGGTGAAGTTGATAGGGTTACTAAGTCTTCTCGCTTTTTGGCGGTCAAAACTACATATTCGGCGGAGGATTACGCCAAGCTTTACATTAATGAGATTATAAGGTTGCATGGGGTTTCTTTTTCTATCATCTCAGATAAAGGTCCTCAGTTTACCTCTCATTTCTGGAAGTCATTTTAGAAGGGTCTTGGTACTCAGGTTAACCTTAGCACAACATTTCATCCACAGACGGATGGTCAGGCAGAGCGTACCATCAGACCTTAGAGGACATGTTGAGAGCTTGCGTGATCGACTTCAAGGGTAGTTGGGGTGATCACCTTCCTCTTATTGAGTTCGCCTACAACAATAGTTACCATTCCATCATTCAAATGGCCCCTTATGAGGCATTGTATGGGCGTATATGTAGCTCTCCAGTTGGTTGGTTTGAAGTAGGTGAAGCAGCCTTGATAGGACCAGATTCAGTCCTTGATGATATGGAGAAAGTGCAACTCATTAGAGATAGACTTAAGACTGCCCAGATTCGCCGGAAGTCTTATGCAGATGTGACAAGAAGGGAACTAGAGTTGCAAGTGGATGATTGGGTTTTCCTGAAAGTGTCACCTATGAAGGGGGTGATGAGATTTGGCAAGAAAGGAAAGCTCAATCCCAGATATGTAAGCCCTTACCGGATCTTGAAAAGGATTGGTAAAATGGCTTATGAGTTAGAGTTGCTAGCAGAATTAGCAGCAGTGCATCCGGTTTTTCACATTTCACTTTTGAAGAAGTGTGTGGGTGATCCAACATCCTTTATGCCATTAGAGAGTGTGGCTGTAAAAGATAGTCTTTCATATGAGGATGTACTAGTTGAGATTCTCGATCGTCAGGTTAGAAGGTTGAGAAACAAAGAAGTCGCTTCAGTCAAGGTTTTGTGGAGTAGTCAGTCTGTAGAGGGAGCTACTTGGGAAGC
>JAJOOO010006874.1:0-44399 GCA_029582685.1 Solanum piurae | reverse complement strand
ATTAGTATGTTAATATTCAGTTTATTGCATGAATTCCAGAACCCTAGCTATGTATTTCTTTAGTTCTTGAATTACACATGCTAGGTCAGATATTCCAGTTATTCAGTTATACATGCCTCAGTTATTAATGCATCAATATCAGTTTAATTGTTGCATTCTCAGTGTTCATGTTCAGTTCGAGCTATCCAGCAACCTACAGAAATTCAGTCATAATGTGTTAATTACTTAATCTATTGGGAGTAGCATAATACCGAGTTGTACTAGGGTTCATCGTACCCATATAGTCCTAGAACTACTAGCCACGTAGGTTGTAAGTACCCTATGTGGGCATTATTTAAGTGATCACGCCAGCATGCATCTATACCTCTGACAGGGTATATTGGGTCCTCTCGATGGGGCATATACATCGGACTCCACATTTAGCTCATGTGGTTTTTTTATCGGTTATTAGTAGCTCCCACAGTTCAGTCAGATCCTGTGGCATTGACCATTTATCAGTATATCTAGTATTCAGTTTCAACATGTATAAATTGGTCACTACATTCAGTTATCTCAATATTCGGCATCTATATCGTGTTAAGATTATATCATTGCTTATTTGCTTTGTTCAGTTATATGTTATTTCAGTTGTATTCTATCCTGCATGCTCAGTACCTTTCAAGTACTGACGCATACTCTACGCTACATCTTTTCGTGATGTAGGTTCAGGTTCTTAGCATCCAGATCACGCTTAGATCGGTTCCCGGTCTTCAGTTCAGCAGCATTAGTGGTGAGTCCTCATTCTTCGAGGACTAGTTACTTGTTTATCTTTATCGCTATTAGTCTGTAGTTTCAGTTTTGCTAGATATAGTTGGGGCATATCCCAACATTTATAGTCAGTTTAGAGGCTTATTTCAGACATAGTTAGATTCAACTTAGTATTGAGTTAATATTTTCTTTGTATTAAACTCATCAGTTTTCATTCATTTCAGATTTAGTATATGGGTATTCCCCACCATTTCAGATATATTTATGATTATAGCTTTTGCATCAGTTTATTATATTTAGTATGCTCATGATCATGCCAGCTGGGTTAGCTTAGGATCACTTATGGTCCTAGGTCCCGTTTCCACATCTCGGGGAGTGACAAACTTGGTATCAGAGCACTAGGTTTAAGAGTCCTAGGATGTCTAAAAAGCTGCACTAAGTAGAGTCTTTTTCATGGGTGTGAAGTGCACCACATCTAATGAGCTGGAGGCTAGCAAGTGTCTTAGGAAAATCATCACTTTCTTGTTACTCTTATCGTGCGTAAGGTATGATCTAATTCCATTCTAACTCGATGTTCTACGTTTCAGTGATCATGACTCCTCGTAGAGTTAACGCTAGGAGAGTTAATGCCAGGAACGCGAACGCAGTTCCTCCAGTCCCAGATCATGAAGTTTCAAATGCAGAGTTAAGGAATGCCATTCAGATATTGGGTTAGAGCATGGCCAATCAGAACAACCAGTGGGTTCAAGCTCCTGTGAATGCTAATGTTGGATTAGCCACAGCTAGGGTGAGAGATTCTGTTAGAATGAACCCTCTAGAATTCTTAGGGTCGCAAGTTGGAGAAGATCCCCAAAACTTGACGAGGTCAAGAAGATCTTTGAAGTGATGCAGGTGACTGGAAATGATCGGGTTGAGCTAGCTTCTTACCAACTTAAGGATGTGCCTCGTATCTAGTATACTCAATGGAAGGATAGTAGGGGTATGAATGCAACTCCTATTACTTGGGATTGCTTTAGTGAGACTTTTCTGGACAGGTTCTTCCCTATTGAGTTGAGAGAGGCAAGGGCCCAAGAGTTTATGAATTTGAGGTAGGGTAACGTGACTATTTAGGAGTATGGGCTCTAGTTCAACCAACTCTCCAGGTATGCTCCTCACATGGTTACTGATTCTAGGGCACAGATGAACAAGTTCTTGTATGGAGTGTCAGACTTGGTTAAGACAGAGTGCAGAAATGCTATGTTGTTGGGAGATATGAACATCTCTAGGCTCATGACTAATTCTCAACAGGTTGAGGGTGATAAGCTAAGGGAACAGGCCAATGAGAAGAAGAAGGCTAGAATAGGCAACTATGACTACTCTCAACAGAAATCGGGTGGTGGTATTCGCTCGCAGCAGAAATTTTCAGCGCCTTCATCAGCTAGTGTTCCATCTCCCAGGATCCATAATTATCAGAAGGGTAGGGCGTCAGGCTCTAAGTCTCATGATGGTGTTTCGGGCACCAAATCATACCCTACTTTCCCTAAGTGTGGTACGAACCATCCGGGCGAGTGTCTTGCTGGGAAAGAAGGATGCTTTGGGTGTGGTCAGTCGGGTCACAGGTTGAAGGATTTTCCTTCTAGACAGGGTCAGAGAGGAAATGATAGAGCTTAGTATACTACTATAGCAGCCCCAGCAGGTCGCCTGACTCAACAGGGTAACTCTTCTGGTACATGTGACGGATAGTGCCAAAACAGGCTCTATGCTCTTCAGGCTCGACAGGATCAGGAAGGTTCTCCTGATGTAGTCACTGGTACGTTACAAGTCTTTGATCTTGATATTTATGCATTGTTAGATCCAGGGGCTACTTTATCTTTTGTAACTTCTTTCATAGCAGTCCAGTTCAGTGTTAGTCCAGAAACTCTCTCCGAACCTTTCTCAGTCTCTACTCCAGTTGGTGAACCAGTTATAGCTAGACGGGTATACAGAAATTTCCCTATCATAATCTCTCAAAAAATGACCTCAGCAGATGTTGTAGAGTTATAAATGGTAGACTTTGATGTCATTCTAGGCATGGATTGGTTACATTCCTGTTATTTCTCAGTTGACTGTAGAACTAGGATTGTTCGCTTTCATTTTCTAGACGAACCAATTCTAGAATGGAAGGGTAGTAGCTTAGCGCCTAGGGGTCGATTCATTTCTTACCTTAAGGCCAGAAAGATGATCTCTAAGGGTTATCTTTAGCATCTAGTTCGGGTGAAGGACTCTAGTTCTAAAACCTCAGCTCTTGAGTCAGTTCCAGTGGTTAATGAGTTTCCAAAAGTGTTTCCAGAAGATCTTCCCGGAGTTCCTCCCGATAGGGAAATCAACTTTGGAATTGATCTACTTTCAGATACCCAGCCTATTTCTATCCCTCTTTACAGAATGGCTCCAGTTGAGCTTAAGGAATTGAAATAGCAATTGAAAGACCTTCTAGATAAGGGATTTATCAGACCTAGTATTTCGCCATGGGGTGCACCAGTGTTGTTCGTGAAGAATAAAAATGGTTCTCTTAGAATGTGCATTGACTATAGACAGTTGAACAGGTTCACAATCAAGAATAAGTATCCCATTCCCAGGATTGATGACTTGTTTGACCAACTTGAGGGTGCTAGTCATTTCTCAAAGATAGACCTCAGATCGGATTATCATCAGCTTAAGTCAGAGATAGTGAAATTCTGAAGAAAACCTTCAGAACTCGGTATGGTCATTATGAATTTGTAGTCATGTTATTTGGACTAACCAATGTTTCTGCAGCTTTCATGGATTTGATGAACAGAGTGTTCAAGCAGTATTTGGAATTGTTCGTCATCGTCTTTATTGATGATATCCTCATTTACTCTAGGAGTGAGGAAGAACATGCAAGTCACTTGAGAGTGGTTCGGCAAACTCTCAAAGATCGCCAGTTATTTGCAAAATTTAACAAGTGTGAGTTTTGGTTACAAGCAGTTGCTTTCCTTGGGCATATAGTGTCTTGTGAAGGGATTCGAGTAGATTCCCAGAAGATAGAAGCGGTGAAACAATGGCCCAGACCTACGTCAACTACAATTATCAGGAGTTTCTTGGGTTTAGCAAGTTATTACAGAAGGTTTGTGGAAGGATTCTCATCCATAGCCTCACCATTGACTAAGTAAACTCAGAAGATGGTCAAATTTCAGTGGTCAGATGATTGCGAGAAAAGCTTTGCAGAATTAAAAACTAGGTTGACTACAACTCTTATCTTGACTCTACCAGAGGGTTTAGATGGTTATGTGATTTATTGTGATGCGTCTAGAGTCGGCCTAGGTTGTGCGTTGATGCAACGAGATAAGGTTATAACTTATGCTTCCATGCAGCTTAAGGTGCATGAGAAGAATTACCCAACTCATGACCTTCAGCTAGCAGCAGTGGTGTTTGCACTTATGATTTGGAGACATTATTTATATGGTGTTCATGTAGATGTGTTCACAGACCATAAGAGCCTGAATGTGTTCACCCAGAAAGAGTTGAATCTTCGCCAGAGAAGATGGCTAGAGTTCCTCAAGGATTATAATATGAGTGTGCATTACCATCCGGGTAAGGCAAATGTAGTAGCAGATGCTCTTAGCAGACTATCTATGGGTAGTGCAGCACATGTTGAAGAAGAGAAGAAAGAATTAGCAAAGGATGTTCACAGACTTACTCGCTTCATAGTTTGTCTTATGAGCATATCAGATAGTGGTGTAACAGTTCAGAATGGGGCAGAATCTTCTTTGATAGTAGAAGTTAAGGAAATGCAAGGCAATGATCCAATATTGCTAGAGCTAAATGGTGCGGTCCAGAAGCAGACAGTGGAGATATTATCCCAAGGGGGAGATGGTATGCTTCGCTATCAGGGTAGATTATGTGTTCCTGATGTGGGTGAGTTGAGACAGCATATCCTTGCCGAAGCCCATAATTCCAGATATTCTATTCATCCAGGTGCCACTAAGATGTACCGCGATCTGCGGGAAGTTTACTGGTGGAATGGTATGAAAAGAGATATAGCAGATTTTGTGGCTAAGTGCCCCAATTGCCAGCAAGTCAAGGTAGAACATCAGAGACAGGGAGGTATGACTCAAGAAATTGATATTCCTACTTGGAAGTGGGAAGTGATCAACATGGATTTCATCATAGGGTTACCTCGTACTCGCAGACAGCATGACTCCATTTGGGTGATTGTTGATAGAGTTACTAAGTCTTCTCGCTTTTTGGCGGTTAAGACTACATTTTAAGTAGAGGATTATGCCAAGCTTTACATTAATGAGATTGTGAGGTTGCATGGAGTTCCTTTCTCTATTATCTCAGATAGAGGTCCTCAGTTTACCTCTCATTTGTTGAAGTCATTTCAGAAAGGTCTTGCTACTCAAGTTAACCTTAGCACAACATTTCATCCGCAGACAGATGGGCAGCCAGAGCGTACCATTCAGACCTTAGAGGACATGTTGAGAGCTTGTGTGATCGACTTCAAGGGTAGTTGGGATGACCACTTTCCTCTTATAGAGTTTGCCTACAACAATAGCTACCATTCCATGATTCAGATGGCCCCTTGATGAGGCATTGTATGGGCATAGATGTAGATCTCATGTTTGCTAGTTTGAAGTAGGTGAAGCAGCATTGATAGGGCCAGATTCAGTCCTCTATGCTATGGAGAAAGTCCAACTCATCAGAGATAGACTTAAGACACCCCAGAGTCTCCAGAAGTCTTATGCAGATGTGAGAAGAAAGGTATTAGAGTTCCAAGTTGATCATTGGGTTTTTCTGAAAGTGTCACCTATGAAAGGGGTAATGAGATTTGGCAAGAAATGGATGCTCAGACCCAGATATGTAGGCTCTTACAAGATCTTGAAAATGATTGGGAAAGTGGCTTACGAGTTAGATTTGCCAGCAGATTTAGCAGCAGTGCATCCAATCTTTCACATATCACTTTTGAAGAAGTGTGTGGGGGATCCAACATCCGTGGTTCCATTAGAGAGCGTAGAGGTGAAAGATAGCCTTTCTTATGAGGATGTACCAGTAGAGATCAGGTTAGAAGATTGAGAAACAAGGACGTCGCTTTAGTCAAGGTTTTCTGGAGGAGTCAGTCCGTAGAGGGAGCTACTTGGGAAACAGAAGCAGCCATGAAGTCCAAGTATCCACACCTCTTTCTTTCCGACCCTACTCCAGCTTGAGGTAATACTTCCTCTTCAGTTTTTCAGTCGTTCAGGCATCAAATCAGTCTTAGAATCATGTTCCTTCAGTTGTATTTGCATTTTCAGCGTTTTTGCATGTGCTTGGAACTCAGTTCAGTTAGAAATTCAGTCACAGTGTTTAGTGGTAGGGATTGCAGCCCTCTCCCTCAATTTTCAGCTAGTTTAGTTTTCATTCAAGGATGAATATTTCCAAGGGGGAGAATAATGTAACACCCCAGATTCGTGAAGGAAATTTTTTTGCAGAATTTTAAGATCTGGCAGGTGCCCAATCCGCATCAGGAGTTGGACAACTTTTAAGTCAAGGGTGTTTTTGTGATTTCCCACTTTTCTTTTAAGTCCTAAATTAAAAGGGTTTTAGTTAGTCATTTAAAATCCTAGAAACCTAACTAGAACTTACCTAAGTCATTTAATTAACTAAAATAAAAGAAAAGAAGAGAGTAGAGAGAGGGGTGGCCGAAACCTTAGCAAAACCCTAGCCGCCGCCGGAGAACGCTAGAAAGTCACCGAAAAGGTCAAGTTCAGCCCTAGTTGATAGTTTTTCGTGGAGATTTTGTCACCATGTATGTTGGATTTCATTAATTGGTCCCTTTCGCCCGTTAGATCCCTAGAATTCAGACTATTCTTGGTTCCATCCTATGAACGAAATTAGGGTTCTTGAACATTTCTTTTTTATTAGGTTCTTAGCTGTTAGAATGATCCAAATCAGATTAGTATATTAATCATCAGTTTATTGCATGAATTCCAGAACCCTAGCAATGTATTTCTTTAGTTCTTGAATTACACATGCTAGGTCAGATATTTCAGTTATTCAGTTATACATGCCTCAGTTATTAATGCATCAATATCAGTTTAATTGTTGCATTCTCAATTTGCATATTCAGTTCGAGCTATCCAACAACTTACATAAATTCAGTCATAATGTGTTACTTACTTAATCCATTGGGAGTAGCATAATACCGAGTTGGACTAGGGTTCAGTGTACCCAAATAGTCCCAAAACTACTAGCCACGTAGGTTGTAAGTCCCCTCTGTGGGCATCATTTCAGTGATCACGCCAGCATGCCTCTACCTCTGGCAGGGTATATTGGGTCCTCTCGATGGGACGTATACATCGGACTCCACATTTAGCTCATGTGGTTTTATTATCGGCTATTAGTAGCTCCTACAGTTCAGTCAGATCCTATTGCATTGACCATTTATCAGTATATCCAGTATTCAGTTTCAGCATTTTGCAAATTGGTCACTGTATTCAGTTATCTCAACATTCAGCATCTATATCATATTCAGATTATATCATTGCTTATTTTCTTTGTTCAGTTATATGTTATTTTAGTTGTATTCTATCCTGCATGCTCAGTACCTTTCAAGTACTGACGCATACTCTGCGCTACATCTTCTCGTGATGTAGGTTCAGGTTCTCAGCATCCAGATCACGCTTAGATCGGTTCCCAGTCTTCAATTCAGCAGCATTAGTGGTGAGTCCTCATTCTTCGAGGACTAGTGACATGTTTATCTTTATCGCTTTTAGTCTGTTGTTTCAGTTTTAGTAGATCTAGTTGGGGCATGTCCCAACATTTCTATTCGGTTTAGAGGCTTATTTTAGACATAGTTATATTCAGCTTAGTATTGAGTTAATATTTTATTTGTATTAAGCTCATCAGTTTTCATTCATTTCAGATTTCGTATATGGGTATTCCCCACCATTTCAGATTTATTTATGATTATAGCTTCCGCATCAGTTTATTCTCTTCAGTATACTAATGATCATGCCAACAGGGTTAGCTTGGGATCACTTGTGGTCCTAGGTCCCGTGTCTGCATCTCGGGGGTAGTCTCGGTGCGTGACACTGGGCTTCTTTTGATAAGGTATGTTTACCAAATATTGAAGGGGGTGTTGGTTTTAGATCAATGAGTGATGTTTCTCAAGCTATGTTTGCTAAACTTTGGTGGAAATTTAGAAATCAAAGGTCATTATCGGTAGACTTCACATGAAATAAGTATTGCAAGAAGAAAATACCTACAATTGTGAAATGGAAAGGTGGTTCACAAGTGTGGAAGCATATGTTGGAGAACAGAGACATTGTTGAACAAAATTTGTGGTGGAAACCTAAAGGAGTATCTTCTAGTATTTTGTTTTTTGATAATTTGACAAATCTAGGTCCTTTATATCTCCAACCTACTGAATTATAAGAGGGTCATTCATTGACTGATATTGATATATTTTTTAAAGAATATGGATGGGATTGTGAAATTATGTACAATGTTATGCCTAGTAATATTGTTGAGCACATTAGATTGACTATGGGAAACATCAAGCTTTCTGAGGCAATAGATAAACCTTGGTGGACAAAATCAAGTGCTGAAAAGTTCACAATTAAATCTGCATGGGAACCTCTCAGAAGTAGGTTTATACATAATGATGATTTTACAAAGTTGTGGGTGAAGGGACTTCCTTTAAAATTCTCATTTTTTGGTTGGAGGGCCTAGACATATATAGTTCATGTGGCTGCTATCAATACCTCATGGAACTCTAATATTTCACATCTCTGTCAGTGTTGTAGCGTCTCTATGAGGGAGACAATTGAGCATTTATTTTTAACAAGTGAAGTAACATCCTTTATTTGGTGTCACTATGCTAGGGTTGCTGGTATACTAGGTCCTTGGGTACAAATCAAGTAAACTATGAAGAAATGGTGAGATGTTGAAGGCAATGTCAGATTGAGAATGGTTTATCAAGAAATTTCTAATATTATTGTTTGGTCTATTTGAAAGAGGAGAAATAGTGGGCTTTATGGTGGTTCATATTCTAGAAATAAGGTTATATGAGATATTAATGCTACCATTCACAATTTTATTAGGTTAAAATTCAATTATTTAAACTTTCCTAATACTTGGACATTGATGGTAGTTGCACTAAAAAATATCAGACCTCTTCATTATAGTAAAGAAGTTAGCTAGATTGCTCCTCCTATTGGTTGGTTGAAATGTAATACTGATGGTGCTTCAAGAGGAAACTCATGTTCCAATTATGTTGTCTTTTGTTTGAGGAACCATGAAGAAATTTTAGTGGGAATTAAAGGTTTTCAGATTACAGATTCAACTAATCTGGTGGCTGAAGTTAGGGCTATAAGAAAAGGTCTCCAATACTACTTAGACAAGTAGCTTACCAACATTATTGTGGAAACTGATTCCTTCGCAATGGTGAACATTATTAATGGTGTTTGGATTATTCCATGGAGTGTTAATTCCATAATAAGGATTCGAAGTGTCATTAGAGTAAGAGTACAACACTCCTAAAGGGAGGGAAATACTCTTGCTTATTTCTTGGCTAACCTAGTTTTGAGTTTTGCAGGTACTTTTCAGTTCAACTCATTTCAGAAAGTTCCAAGTGTAGGAAAGAAAATAATTGTTCTTGATAAATACAATACTTCTACAATGAGAATTAGACAAACTTTTCAACAACCTTACCTTTTAATAGTCATAATCCTTCAAGTATTCAACAATTAGATACAAGTGAGCAATTCTTCATTTTGAGGTAATTGTTCTACAAGTGTGGTAGTGGGTGAGTAAATTGTTTGATATCTTTGTAAGTCTGAAGTAATTTCAATTGGTTGACAGTACCTGCACCTGGTGAGAGCTTTTTGAGGTGTTCAATTGGTACTAAACCAGGACTTAATGGTTAAATAGCATGTCACTAAAATCAAGCTTGTCTGGTTTCAATCACAATGTCTTTCTCTTTAAACATTGGTCGAATTAATTTTCAGTGGAAGTACTTATTCTTTTATGATGGAATTATTCCCTTTGGGATTCAACCTATTGAAGATAGGTATGCATATTGAATGTTTTAGAATGAGGTTCAGCTGGTTACCTCGTCATAATGGAATTGGCTCAGATGCGCCAAATGATTTTTTTGATTTGCAAAACATTTATCTGTGAGTTGAAAGGTACTAATGTTAGTATTTAATTAGTGATTTCTTTTTCCTAAGCCTAAAGCTCGGATGGTAGAGTTTACCCATCATTTTCTAAATAAGGGAAGGAAATAGAAGTTAAATGTATCTAGTATGAGATTACCTAGTTGGTGGGAGGCAGACTCGTTCTTTCACAAAATCGAATGTCCAATCTTTTGCCGTTCCTCTATAGCTAAATAAAGGTTGAAAGTCGCAAAGTTAGATAGATTAAAAGTTAAGGGTTTTGTTGGATCTGTAATCCAATTCATATATTTACTCACATGGGGTTACTTGAATGATTGTATCCGTTGATAGCAAAGAGTAGTCGACTGGAGCTCCATCCATAGCTAGACATTGCAGCACTTCCCATTTTTCTTGATTGTGTTTGTGTCGATTCAGTTATTATCATCCGCTTAATTTCCATTTTGTCTCTACTGTACCTATCTCCAGATTTGGGTTAGGCCACGGTTGGGCATGACCATGTATACTGATTTTTTGTTTATAATATGGGCCTTGTTCCTACTCTTTAAATTTTTGAAAAAACAGGTGTATCAGATACATTATTTGCAAAACCAAAACGATATATTTTTTAATAGTGTATTTGATAGAAGATATAATATACCAGATACACAAAATTTTATCTTTTAATAGTGTGAACAGTTGTTTTATCAAATACAACTGCACAAAGTTAATCATATTTTTATATGGGAAAACTACCTACCTAGACATACATCCCTACCATATATACTAAATTTACCTCTACTTTTAAACAATTACTTATATTAACATTTTTAATATTTTATATCATATATTTTATAAGATATAATTAGATACACAAATATACAGATACATTAAAACTAGGATTGATTAATTATATTTACATTTAAACACCAAAATAAATGGTTCAATTGCATTTAATAATTTTTCTCTCTCATGAACTGTTTTCCTCTGTCAATCCCCTACTCCAACAATATCTTTAATCCCTCACGTCCTCTACCATTTCTCTCCCTTCCTTCATCCTCTTAATATCAAAATTTATTCTTTCTCAACCTCCAGTGAAACTATTATGTAAAAGAGGCTAAACTTTTTCTCTCTTATTCCAGAGAAATGATGGCGAAATTGAGTCTCCGAAAGGGAAATACCCGGCTACTGCCAGAGTTTAATAAGGTACTATACGTTCGAAGCCTGTCGTTCAACATCATGAGCGAGCAGATATACTATATCTTTGGCAAGTATGGTAATATACGGAAGATTCATATTGGCAAAATTAAGGATTCACGTGGAATAGCTTTCATCGTCTATGAGGATATATATGATGCAAAAATCATCGTCGATCATATCTTTGGCATCAATATTGCTAATCGATACTTGATAGTTTTGTATTACCAAAGATGAGCAAGAAATTTGACTAGAAGGAGAAGGATGACGAGATACATGTTCTTGGATATATGTATCTTCTTATGATATACTCGAGATACATATTTTTTGATATAACATATAAAATTGATATTTGATACATCAAATTAATATTAGATACATATATCTCTAAAGTTCTAGTGAATAAATTCTTACCAATTAGGCTGCGAGATACATGCTCGAGATACATGTATCATTAATGGAAAAATACATATATCCGACAGTTTTTAAAGCTGAGATACATATTGATACATGTATCTAATATATAGTTCATATTTCTCTAAAGTTTAATTGTATAAACTTTTACAAATTAGGTTAGGAGATACATGCTAGAGATACATATATCATTAATGGCGAGATGCATCATCCACCTTTTAGAAGTTGGCGTAGGATTCAGGAGAAAAGTTGTAAGGAAATGGCTCAACAACACTGTGATTGATCATTTGGAAGAGAACTCTAAACTTTCAGATACAAAAGAAGGAACCGGTGAAGAAGATGAAGAGTACAATAACAGAACTACTTTGTTTTATGATTTTGTTATTTTAAGAAAACTTATTATAATTGATCTCCAAGGATCCTGTAAATCTGTTGGGTTGTTATTTAATAAAAAATTAATCCTTTAATTAAGAAAATAAGTTACACACCCTTTAATTCAAATTAATAAATTGTGTATTTCAGCTCTGAAAGCTATTAGATAAATGTATCTCGCCATTAATGATACTTGTATCTCGAGGCCAAAAGATGATATAAAATGTAATATTACAAACTATTAGAAGTTCTAGTAATTAGGATCTAAAGTAGTGAGATTTTTGTAAGATGCCCTTATTATATTGAATAGTAATGCTCCAATTTGTTGTATCAGAAGTTCATAAGGTAACAGTACAATATAGTGTAAATTATTATAATAGTGGAAAATTTGTAAATGCAAAATTATTCCACAGGAACATGAATGTATTCTAAAAAATCTGCCTCACTTCTCTTTGGGACAAGTTCGTCGATTGTGACCTTTTTGTCCACAACGTCCATAATAGTGTTGGTTGTTATCATTTCATCTGGGATTTTTTTCCTTCGGTTCCTTGATCGTCCATGAATATTTTTGTATATAGGTTACAACATAGTTTCATCTAAAATATTTTTCAAAATCGATCAATATTTCTTGTCTGGCATTGGAATCATTGAAACTTCATATGTTTTTTCTAATACATTAAGTTTGTAGTAATCAGACCAGTAGGGATGCATATTTATACCATTATTTCTCCTTAAAACAACAATTTCATGTGTATAAGTTATCTCGTCAAGTTGAAATCACCCATAATTACATTATTTTTTTCAAGACAAACAATGTATCTTAGTCCAGCTTCATAAATTGAAAAAATAAATTTAGACGATGCCACAACCTGCAAACATAAAAAAAGTTTGTGATGCATTACATGAACTATTTTTTTCTATGTGTTGAAGCAAAGCTGATCAAATAGTCCATTGATACTTTACTTAAGATAAATATTTATGTTCAAATTATTTATAAGAAGACTTAAATCAAACAATTAAATCATAACAATTATGACCCATGGATAATTGGATGAAAAGCTAATCAATTTTGATGAAATTGAATTTGGAGAATTGAGATCTATTGGGACCCAGTGGATGAATGAAATCGATTTGTGAATGCCCACATACCTTTATGATATAATGCCAAACGAACTGGAGGAAAAATGAAACTTGAAGGTTGAACCCTAGATTTCTCCCTTAAAGCTTGAGAAGATTTGGAGGGGATGAATTTGGATGGGATTTGGCAATTTGAGGGAATCAAAGGGTTTGGGTAGATTTAGGGGTTTAAAGGTAGTTAAGGGTCTTAGAAATGGGTCAAAACGACATAGTACATATACATAGGAAAAGACCGAAATACCCTTTAAAAACTGTGAGATGGCTTCTATGGTCTGGACCTACAGTCTGTAGGACACTGTCCGTACTGGTCAACCGTAGAAACCAACTTCAGAAACCCAAAACTCACCTCAATTTAACGAGATCATTCTACAACTCATCAAACTTTCTATGATCTGTAGACCCCATCCGCAATAGTTAACTTAAATAAAACAATTCACAAAGTCTAAATCAGTTCTACGAATGCCATATATGGCCGTCCAAACTCCTACAACTCCTCCTTTCTATTCGTGGTCAAACTTCAGAAACTTCAATTTTTCCAAAAAAATAACTCAACCTTATGACTTCCCTTTGACGGCCTATAGGACTTCCTACAGTTCTTAAATAGGACTAGTAGTCATTGCCTCAATGCCAAAATCTGAACCTTTCCTTTCCTTTCAACTTTTCAATATATATGAAATAATAATAATAATAATAATACAATAGATCTAAATATATATATATATATATATATATATATATCAATACTTTTTGGTTAAATTTGAATTTATAAATCAAAATAATTTGAATTTATAAATCAAAATAATTTGAATTATGAAATTTTTAGAAAAGAAGAATAAAATTCTTGGGAGACTTGATTTGGAAACCCTAGCTTCTTCTTAAACTTGAGAGAAAATCAAATGGGATGAATGTGGATGAGAGTTGGGGATTTGAGTGAATGGAAGAGTTGGGAAAGTATTAAGGGTGGAAGGGTAGTGATACGACTTGAAATAAATGTCAAAACGATATTGTATATGTATTTGATGCATAGGAAAATACCAAAATACCCTTACAACTATTGCTCATTTTTCCACTGAAGCTGAATGTCGGGCAGTTGAAGTGCCCTTGCGGAAACAAACTGGGTAACAAACTTCTCGCAGAACTGCAACTTAAACTTCAAAAAGTCCGAACTATCTACTGTCACAATGTTGGTGCGACGTATATATGTGCAAATCCTGTTTTTCACAGTCGCATGAAACATATTGCGGTGGATTTCCATTTTTGTGCGCAATCAAGTTCAGCTCAAGCAAGTTCAAGTTGTCCATATATAATCCGCAGACCAACTAGCAGATACTCTAACCAAGGCCCTTTCCAAATCAGCCTTCGACACACACATGTTCAAGATAGGTGTTGTTGCACAGTACCTACCTTAAGGGGTGCGTATTAGCGCATAAGTTGCCTTGTAAAATTGTTAGATAGAATTAGTTAATTACTATTTTACTAGTCATTAGTTACTGCTGAGTTTTACCAATAGTTTACTGTTGTTCTTCTAATTTGACTAGGTCTCTAAAAGTGTTTAGACTTCGCATTATCTCCCCATTTTGTGGAGTTAGCTTGGGAAATAGTTAGACCATCATGTATATTTATTTTCATTCCAGCAATAAAAAGATCAAATTTCTTCTACAGCTTATCTTGTTTCTTTACAAACATCATAAAGTTCCACTTCAAGGATAGGAGTAAGTGGTACCTCATTACACTTATATAAGCCACTTTTTCATTGACATTGATCAGAGTTCTTCACAACATTATGAACATCCTAATATAGTGTGGGCCAATAAAATCACCACTGCAACACTTTGGTTGTTGATCGGGTTCCTCCATCGTGTCCTCTGAAATGAGATAAGTAACAAGCCTCTAAAATTGGTATCATTTCTATTCTAGGGACACATCGACAAATGACACCATTAGTACATACCCTAAATAGGTATGACTTTTTCCAAAATAATTTCTTATTTTCGAAAATAATTTTTTTTTTGTTGGTGCGAATTGAGGTCTCTAAACATGACATTACTTTCTATGAAATTTGCAACATAAGAAAACCATGGCATTAAATCAAGAGATGCAGCAACGATGCGCTCATCCGGGAAGTGATCATTCCACACCCTATTTTTGTGTCCTTTCTTCTTCCAACCTTGAAAGATGATCATTCCACATCCTCTTCGATCTTTTAATGCAAAATCAAACTCTTGCAAGAGAAGTATCTATTTGATCAATCATGGTTTGATATCTTTCTTTGTTATTACGTAACGAAGGTCAGCATGATCTGTGTGTACAATCACCTTAGTTCCCAACAAGTATGATCGAGACTTTTCAAACGTGAACACCACCGCTAGAAACTCTTTCTTCATTACCCAAGAACTGCATAATTAATCAGATAGAATATTTTATCCTTTCACTGCCCAAGAACTGCTCCTAAATCAACTCCACTTGTGTCACACATCAACTCAATAGGCTTAGACCAATCGGGGACTATGATTAATAGGGCTAAGGTGAGATTAACCTTGATACAAGTGAAATTCTCAAAACAAAAGATATATCAAATATGAACTTTGTTTCTTTTTCTAATAATAGAAACAAGGAATGTGCAATTTTGGAAAAAATGATGATGAATCTTCGATTAAATCTGGCATAGCCTAGGAAGCTTGTCACTTCCTTGACTATTATTGGTGGAGGAAATTTTTCTATCACATCCACGTTTGTTTGATAAAACTCAATTAACTTCTTAGAGATATTGTGACCCAACAAAATCCCAACGTTCACCATGAAGTTACACTTTCCGCAGTTGAGTGCCAAGTTGATTTCCTCATAGCTCTTTAGGACACCCGCCAAATGGGTCAAACATTCGTAAAAAATACTCATACAACTATAGAGTCATCCATAAACATGTTCATTGTATCTTCCATCATATCTGAGAAAATGGACATCATGCACCGTGGGAATGTGGCGGGGGATTGCATAAGATAAAAGACATTTAGTTGAATGTAAATGTTCCATAGGATCATGTGAATGTTGACTTTCCTTGATATTTTAGGGCTATGTATATTTGATTGTAACCCCCGTAACAATAATAATCCTTGTCGGCGAGTCTGTCCAATATTTGATCCATAAAAGGCACAAGGAAATGATCTTTTGTAGTTCTAGTTTTCAACATTCTATAATCCATGTACACTTTCCATTTTGTCACCAGTTGAAAATATACTTTTAACGACCGGGTTCTGACATTATAGAAAGGCCAACAGGGAAAATATTTGGCCGAAAAACATTTTTGTAGTAACTTGAGATTTCTCAACCTAGTCCAGATTTGGACGAAATCGAAGTCTGTGAGATCTAGGGAAATCTGTTAGCAATTGAGTGATTTAATTATGATTTTGATTATATGAATAGATATATAAGATGTTAAGGAATCCGTATGACTTTACGGAATTGAATTCGGGTGAGTAGGACTCTCGAAATTGATCTTAGCATGAACGGATAGTTTCTGAGTGTCGTTGGTTGAAGGTGTGTTGTGAAATGGGGTCTTTGAATTATTAATTTTTCTCACTGGTTCTGTGCAAGCCGCTAAGGTGGGATTTCTACCGCTAGGGTGGGGCCGCTATAATGGGGTGAGTGTCGTCATGGCGGGGCAGACGCGACTTAAAGTAAAAAATAAACCCCAAAATCATTTTGTTCTGCCATTTTTGAATTTAGGGGCTAAGGAACGAACTCAGGGGTTTTCTTTACAATTTTTCACCATTCTTGAGGCTAAAGGTAAGATTTTAACTCTCCGAATCCATTTTTTGATCCATAGAACGTAATCTAATGGGTAATTATCATTGGGGAAGGGTTTTGATCTAGAAATTATGGTAAAGAAAGCCCTAATATGGGTATGGGAATTATGGGTATGATCTAGGGTTTATAGAATTGTTAGCAATTTGGGTAATTAGTTATTGTTTTTTGATTCCCGTGTTATATTGATCATTTGTAGACCAAGAACAAGCAGAACAAATCCGGAAAGGGAAGAATCAAGTTTCTTAGGGATTTCAAGCTTGTTTCGAAGTAGGTGATGGTTGTGATTCTATGATTGTGTAATGTATGTTTGTTCTTGCTTCATTATGAAACATGTATATATGTGAATGTTGTGTTATAGATCACATTAATTGTAAATGAGGATATATGAATAATGAATGCCATGATTCATGACTGGATTGTATGATTATGAAAATGTACCTTGTGATTATGATTGTGACTTGTTGACCGGATTGGGTGTTGCATTCCGACACACTAACTTGGATTGATTGCCACATTCCAGCATAATTATGGGATCGGTTGCCATGTTCTGGCATAATCATTGGATCGGGTACCACATTCTGGTATGCTAACTGTTTGGATTAGGGTTCCATGAGAGGACCAATGAGTTGACATAATTGTGTATCTTGAGAAATGTGAAATTTTACGTTGTTCGTAAATGATTATGATATTGTATATGTTCGGTGTATGCATGTTATTATTATGTTGTATTGCCTTATATATTGCACTTAGTGGGATAGTCGTGTGATCCTACCAGCACACTGTGGTTGTGTACTGATACTGCACTAGCTCTTTTTTTGTTGCGTACATGGCATCTTCATGCGGCTATTGATACACCTCGCTTAGAAGATCAGTGATCATCGATCGAATTCAAGGGTGAGCCAGTTCTTCCAAGTTGCCATGAGTTCTCCTTTCGTCTATATATGTCCACATTTTGGACTTAGACTTTTCTAGTTAGTTATTAGTTCATTAGCTTGGGGTTGTGACCCTTCTTGTTAGACTTATGGATCTTGTTAGATGTTTTGGTACATTGACTCTCAGGTTCTAGGTGTATTTCCGCAATGTTTAGTTGTTAGATCTGTTGAAAGTTTATGGGAACTTCAGGTTTTAGCTATTTAACTTGCTTCCGTAACTTAAATGCCTTAGTATTTGATTAAAGTTGGTTAGCTAATTAGTATTAATGGTTATCCAACCGGAGGGTTAGTGTGGGTGCCAATCACGATGGTCTAGGTCGTGACAAAGTTGGTATCAGAGCCTAGGTTCGCTGATCTCGATGTACCAAAATGAGTCTAGTAGAGTCTTGCAGAATGGTACGGAGACGTCTGTACTTTTCGGCGAGAGGCTATAGGACTTTAGGAAATCTCTTTATTTTCTCTTGTCCCCTTTCGTGCTATAACTTGATTCTAATTGGTATCTAACCTCCTTCACTCTTTTGTCCGCAGATGGTTCACACTAGATTCAATGGCGTCAGGCCCGTAGCTCCTGTCAATGCTCCAGCTGAGGAATCTGCAGCAAGAGGTCATGGTCGAGGTAGGGGTAGAGGAAGAGCTAGGGGTAGTGGCCGAAGAAGGGCAACACCTACTAGGGATGGAGCACCGGTTCAAGATGCTCCCAGAAATGAGGCCCCTCTCGTGCATCGTGAAGAGATAGAGGAGAATGTTGAGGTTGAAAACGTTGAGGAGGTTGGACTAGAGGAAGAAGTGGAGGCTAAGACAACAAACATTCCTCCCATCGACCCAGTGTTAGCTCAGCAGATCATGTCATTCTTGAAAGGGTTGGTTGGTCCTAGAGTTCTTTCTTCTGTTCAAGCAACTCAAGCTCCCGCCAATCCTCTTATTGCTATCACTATTCCCAAGGTGAGAGGGAATGTGGGTAATGATGCTTTCTTCCGTCCTTTGTTAGGTCCTGTTATGACTGGTAATGAGCATGAAATGTTGACTAATTTTTGAAGATAAAGCCTCCTGTATTTTTTGGTTCTGAGAGTGAGGATGCTTATGAGTTTATCTTAGATTTCTATGAGAGGCTTCATAAGTTGGGAATTGTCCATTAGCATGGGGTTGAGTTCGTGACTTTTCAACTTCAAGGTGAGGCTAAGTAGTGGTGGAGAGCTTATGTGGAGTGCAGATCTTCAACTTAACCCCACTCTCTTAAACCCAATTTCATGCTTTTTTTTTAGAGAAATATGTGCCTAGGACTTTGAAAGATCGCAAGAAGGATGAGTTCATGGCTTTGGAAGAAGGTGGTATGTCTATGGCTGCTTATGAGGTAAAGTTTCATGCTTTGTCTAGATATGCTACTCAATAGGTGACTACTGAGGAGGAGAGGATCCGTTTATTTATTAGGGGACTAAACTCTGAGTTGCAGGTATTATCTGTTCATATGACCTCTGCAGGGAGGAGCTTTAATGAGGTAACAGATTTTGTTAAGAAAGTGGAGGGGGTGAGGCGAGACGGTTAGGCTAAGGCATTGGCTAAAAGGACAAGAACTCGGGTAACTTTCAAGGTTCTTATTCCAAGGGGTCAGGGAGGCCAACACTTGCAGCCAGACCAATTCAGTCCGCTATGCCTGCTTCTATAGGTAATTACTCGGGAACTCCACCTTATAATTTGATTCAGGATAGCCAGGGAGCCGCACCTTCGGCGGGCAGCAGGCCATCTTTTGATCGTACATGTTACAACATTGGAGAGCCTGTGCATATGAGGAGATATTATCCCCACCCGCGCATGATGTATTTTGCATAGCAGCAGACTAGAGTAGTGGTACCTGCGGGAAATGGTAATAATCGTTGAGGGTATCCACAAGGTGGGCGATGAGGTAATTAATGAGGCTATAGGGGTAGAGTAAATGGTAACACAGGAAGAGGTAACGTGCAGCCAGGCAGGGAAGTCGGTCATCACGATGATAGGGTTTAGTGTTACACCTTTCCAGGCAAGAATGAGGCAGAGGCATTTAACGCAGTGATCACATGTACTATTCTTGTCTGTGACCGGATGGATAATGTGTTATTTGATTCGGGTTCTACTTATTCTTATGTATCCGTACGATTTTCCTCAGAATTTGCTATGATGTGTGAGATACTTGATGCCTATCCATGTTTCTACCCCAGTTGGAAAGTCTGTCATAGTCACTCATGTCTATCATGCTTGTCCTATTTTGTTTATGGTTTCCAGACTGGGACTGATTTGGTGATTTTAGATATGACTGACTTTGATATAATCTTAGGCATGACTTGGTTGTCCACCTATTATGGTGTGCTTAATTGTAATACTAAGTCTGTAACTATTGAAATTCTGGGAAGGGAAAAATTAGAGTGGGAAGGAAAGTACAAGTCCAAGCAAGCTAAGAGATCATATCTTCTATACGGGCTAGTAAACTGGTAGAGCAAGGTTGTTTGGCTTATTTGGCTCATATTCGGGATGTTGAGATTGAGTCTCTATCTATTGAGTTTATTCCTGTGGTGTCAGAATTTAGAGAAGTGTTTCCTAATGATTTACCTGGTATGCCTCCGGATAGAGATATAGATTTCTGCATTGATTTAGAATCTGGTACTCGTCCCATTTCCATCCCTCCATATCGCATAGCTTCGACAGAATTAAGAGAACTTAATGCTCAAATCCAAGAGCTACTTGATAAGGGATTTATTAGTCCTAGTGCTTCCCCGTGGGGTTCTCCAGTTTTGTTTGTTAAGAAAAATAATGGTAGTATGAGAATGTGTACAGATAACCGACAATTGAATAGGGTCACTATTCGAAACAAGTACCTTTGCCTCGAATATATGATCTTTTTGACCAATTGGAAGGTGCATCAGTTTTCTCCAAGATTAATCTAAGGTCTAGCTACCATCAGTTGAAAATTAGGCATGAGGATGTGACAAAAACCGCGTTTATAACCCGCTATGGATACTATGAGTTTCTAGTTATATCTTTCGGTTTGACTAATGTGCCTGCAACTTTCATGAGCTTGATGAATGGGGTGTTCAAAACATTCCTTGATTCGTTTGTTATAGTGTTTATTGATGATATTTTTGGTCTATTTGAAAAGTGAGGAAGAGCATGCCGACCATCTTCGTATTGTTCTGGGTGTTCTGGGGAAACAAAGGTTGTATGATAAATTTTCTAAGTGTGAATTTTGGTTGACTTCTGTTACATTTTTGGGACATGTAGTTTCAAAAGAAAGGGTAATGGTAGATCCCAAAAAGATTGAGGCGGTTAAAAATTGGGTTCGGCCTAGCTCTGTGAGGGAAGTTATGAGTTTTTGGGGCTCGCTAGCTACTATCGTTGATTTGTGAAGAACTTTGCTTCTATTGCCACTCACTTGACTAATTTGACAAACAATGAGATACCATTTGAATGGACTGAAAAATGTTATGAGAGCTTTCAAAAGCTCAAGACTCTTTTGACCACCGCACCTATTCTAGCACTATCGGTTGAAGGTAAATATTTTATTGTTTATTGTGATGCTTCACATTCTGGTTTGGATGTTGTGTTGATGCAGGATAATAATGTTATAGCTTATGCGTCACGTCAATTGAAGGTGCATGAGAGGAATTAACCAACACATGATTTGGAGTTGGTAGTAGTAGTGTTCGCTCTTAAGATCTGACGACATTATCTCTATGGGGTTAAGTGTGAGGTGTTTATTGATCATTGTAGTTTGTAGTATGTGTTCACTCAAAAGGATCTGAATTTGAGACAGCGAAGGTGGATGGAGTTACTCAAGGATTACGATGTGACCATTCAATACCATTTGGGTAAGGCTAATGTAGTGGTAGACACTTTGAGTTGAAAAGCGGTGAGCATGGGTAGTTTAGCTTGCTTGAGTGTATCCAAGCGACCCTTGGCTAAGGAAATACCTTGGAGTTTAAGTTCATGTTGTTGGGCATCTCAGAAAGAGGTGGGGTGTTAGCTAGCATTGAGGTAAGGGCCACACTTATGGAAGAGATCAATGACAAGCATTTGAGGATGAAAATTTGAATGAACTCATGAAGAAGACTGCGATTGGTACGGCACAAGAGACCTCTCTTGATGCGGAAGGTGTGCTCAGTTTTAAAGGTAGAATCTGTGTTCCTTGAGTTGATGACTTGATTCAGAAATTGTTGATAGAATCTCATGGTTCGCGATATTCCATTCATCCGTGTGTGACCAAGATGTACCGAGATTTGATGCGAATGTATTGGTGGACAGGCATGAAGAAGGATATACAGAGTTTGTGGCTAGGTGTCAAAATTGTCAACAAGTGAATTATGAACATCAAAGGCCTGCATGTTTGCTTCAAAGAATGCCAATTCCGGAATGGAAGTGGGAAAGGATAGCAATCGATTTTGTTGTTGGTCTTCCCAAGACTTTGGGGAAGTTTGACTCCATTTGGGTAGTGGTTGATAGATTGACTAAGTCAGCCTATTTTATTCCGATAAGAATAGATTATAATGCTGAACAATTGGCTAAGTTGTATGTAAAAGATATAGTGAGGTTGCATGGGGTGCCCCTTTCTATCATCTTAGATCGTGGTACGCAGTTCACCTCCAAGTTTTGGAGGAAATTACATGATGAATTGGGCACACAACTCACTTTTAGTACTGCTTTCCATCCAGAGACGAACGGGCAATCGGATCAGACTATTCTATTGTTAGAAGACATGCTTAGGGCATGTGTGATTGATTTTGGTGGACATTGGGATAAGTTCTTACCTTTGTATGAGTTCTCTTACAATAATAGTTATCACTCCAGAATTGATATGGCACCATTGAGGCATTATATAGGAGGGGATGTAGATCACCGATAGGATGGTTCGAGACTGGAGATGTGAAACCATTGGAGGTTGATTTAGTGAAGGATGCTCAAGATAAGGTGAGGAGTATTCAAGCTAAGCTTTTAGTAACCCAGAGTAGACAGAAGAAGTAAGCGGATCATAAGGTAAGAGACATGACATTTTAGACCGGTGATAATGTTCTTCTTAAGGTATCACCCATGAAAGGGGTGATGAGATTTGGCAAGAAAGGTAAGCTAAGTCTGTGATACATTGGTCCCTTTAAGGTTCTTGAATGTGTAGGGCATGTGGCTTATAGTTTGACTTTACCTCCTAACCTATCGAGAGTTCATACGGTATTTCATGTGTCCATGTTGAAGAGATATCACGGTGATGAAGATTATGTCATTAAGTGGGACTCAATTGTGCTAGACAAAGACCTCCAATATGAGGAGGAACCGATTGCAATTCTTGATCGTGATGTGCGTAATGAGGACCAAGGAGATTAAGTCCATGAAAGTTCAATGGAAGCATCTTCCAGTTGAGGAAGCTACTTGGGAAACCAAAAGGGACATGCGAGACAAGTATCCCCTATTATTCATCAATACAGCTACTACTCCATTCCTTCTTTATCCTATTTTTTCTAAGTTTGTCACTCCGGGACGAGTGATGGGTAAATTGGTATATATTTTATCGACCGGGTTCCGTCGTTATAGAAAAGCTAACGGGGAATAATTTTGGGCCGAAAAACTTTTTCGTAGTCACTTGAGATTTCCCAACCTAGTCCAGATTTGGACGAAATTGGAGTCTGTGAGGTTTACCGAAATCTGGTACCAATTTAGTGATTTAATTATGATTTTGATTACATGAGTAGATAGCTTTGACATTAAGGAATCCATACAACTTTCAGAATTGAATTCGGGTGAGTAGAACTCCCAAAATTGATCTTAGCGTGAACGGATAGTTTATGAGTGTCGTTCGTTGAAGGTGTGTTGTGAAATGGGGTATTGGAATTATTAATTTTTCTTATTGGTTCCGTGCAAGCTGGTGAGGTAGGATTTCTGCCACCAGGGCGGAGCCGTTGTAGCTAGGTGAGTACCTCCATGGCGGGGTAGACGTGACTTAAAGTTGGAAATAAACCCAAAAATGTTTTATTCTGTAATTTTTAAACTTTAGAGCTAAGGAAGGAACCCAAGGATTCTCTTGACAGTTTTTCACCATTCTTGAGGCGTAAGATTTTAACTCCCCGAATCCGTTTTGCGATTCGTAGAACGTAATCTAATGGGTAATTATGGATGGAAAAGGGTATTGATCTAGAAATTATGGTGAAGAAAGCCCTAATGTGGGTATGCGGATCATGGGTATGATTTAGGGTTGATAGATTTGTTAGCAATTCCGGTAATTAGTTATTGTTTATTGATTCCCGTGTTATATTGATCGTTTGTAGACCAAGAACAAGGGGAACGAAACCGGAAAGGGAAGAATCAAGTTTCTTAGGTGTTTCAAGCTTGTTTCGAAGTAGGTGATGGTTGTGATTCTATAATTGTGTGATGTATGTTTGTTCTTGATTCATTATGATACATGCATGTATGCGAATGTTGCGTTGTTGATCACATTAATTGTAAATGAGGATAAATGAATGATGAATGGGATGAATCATGACTTGATTGTATGATTATGAGAATGTACCTTGTGATTGTGATTGAGGCTTATTGTACAGATCGGGTGTTGCGTTCTGACACACTAACTTGGATCGGTTGCCACATTTCGACATAATCATGGGATCGGGTTCCACATTCCGATATGCTAACTGTTTGGGTTTGGGTTCTATGAGAGGACCAATGAGTTGACACAATTGTGTATCTTGAGAAATGTGAAATTGTACGTTGTTTGTAAATGATGATGATATTGTATATGTTCGGTGTATGCATGTTAGTATTATGTTGTATTGACTTATATATGTTGCACTTAGTGGGATAGCCGTGTGATCCTACCAATACACTGTGGTTGTGTACTCATACTACACTTGCTCTTTCTTTGTTGAGTACAGGGCATCTTCAGGCGGCTATTGATAGACCTCGCTTAGAAGATCAATGATCGTCGATCGAATTCAAGGGTGAGCCAGTTCTTCCTGCCTGCCATGAGTTCTCCTTTCATCTATGTCCACATTTTAGACTTAGACTTTTCTAGTTAGTTATTAGTTCATTAGCTTGGGGTTGTGGTCCTTCTTGTTAGACTTATGGATCTTGTTAGATGTTTTGGTACATTAACTTTCTAGGTGTATTTCCGCATTGTTTAGTCGTTAGATATTTTTGAAGTTTATGGGAACTTCAGTTTTTAGCTATTTAACTTGCTTCCGTAACTTAAATTCCTTAGTATTTGATTAAAGTTGGTTAGCTAATTAGAATTAATGGTTCTCCCACCGAGGGTTAGTGTGGGTGCCAATCACGATGGTTTGGGTCATGACAATACTAGATCGTCTTTATCATTGGGAACCGCACTAGTTCCTCCATGTTTTGGAACACATTGCTCCTGGCTCACCCATGTACTATGCAAAATTGAGTAAGAGGGTGTTTGGATTGGCTTAAAAGTTTGTCAAACCTACTTTTAAATTAGTTTTAAACTTCTGGAAATGTTTGACAAATATTAAAAATAACTTAAAATAAGACAAAAATTACTTAAAATAAGTTAGGAAATGTTTGGCAAGGTCAAAAGTGACTTAAAATAAGTCAAAAACCAAAAGTAGGTCTCCCCCTACTTTTTATTTCTCGACTTAAAAGTCATTTCAGTTTGACTTTTCATTTTTGACTTAAAAGCTACTTTTTTAAGTCAATCCAAACAGGCTCTAAATCACTCATACATCTAACAACTTTAGTTTCTCTTTCTTGACAATTCATTGCACTGGTGTGTTGAGTAGGCGTTGATGTTTGATAGATGAAGAATTTCCTTCTTGGAGGGTGATTTTGTGTGTGAAAATAAAGGATGGAATCCCAATAATGTCTATAATGGTCCACCCCGGGGCCTTAACATGTTTTTTTAAAACCTTCAACAATGCCTCGACTTGATCTTCATTCAACTTAGCAGAAACTATCACAAACAAGGTTTTATTCTATCCGAGGAAAGCATACTGAAGATGTGTGGGAAGGGGTTCAACTCAATTTGGAGGCTCAATTATTGATGGTTTGGAAGGAAGGTTCTGTCCATTTTAAAAATCCAAGTAAAACTTCTTTGGGTTGTAAGAGTAAGTGCCTATTCCCGCTAATATGTTGCATGCTTCATCAAACTCTTCTTTATAAGTGCCTAAATGATTCAAGAGGTCTGCCTGTATGGTTCTTCTACAAGAAACTTTTTGATGTTCTACTCATCAGTTCTAATGACAGTGTCTATTCGAGAAACTCTTGCCAATTCAATAGGCTGCTTCATAGCTTGATGCACGTTGAGCCTCACCTTTTCCGCACTTAATACCTAGTTCATGTCTTTTCCTTGTATATTTAAGAGGTATTTCCCAGTGAAAAGGAATGGTCTTGCCTAGTTAAAAGGAATGTACTTCCCAAAAACAATCCACACTTTCCTCCCGCTTTCCACATCTAGTATCGCAAAATCCGCTGCAATAGAAATATGATTGAGAATCACCAACAAATCATGAATAATTTCCACAATAACACATCATGAATGATTCCCACAATTTCTTTAGTCGACTGGTCACCCATTAGTAACTTCATCCGATATGGCGCAAAATTGCCCAATGTGACATCTAATAAATGTTGACGAGGGCGTAATGTTAAAATTTTATTCTTTCATCACACAATGCACCTATCAACTCCCCTTTTTTCAATTTGATATGGGATTTCAAATTGCCGACATTCATTGTTCAATCTCATTCCCTATTCTGTAAGAATGGCATTGCAATAGTTGGTAACCTCTATCACTATGTTGTCATGACGACACAAGGTTTCACACAAAGTCTTCATAAATTGAGCATTACTTGGTGTGGAAACATACACATTTGTGCATGGGACATGGATATTGACTGAGCTTAACATCATTGAGAACTTCTGATAATAGGCGTTTCCCTTGAATATTCTTGAGTGATGAACAATGACTAGCCAGGACCATTATGAAACTTAGCCTGGACTCCTCTTTCTTCATTCCTAAGGTGACTTTCTTCAGTTCTTCATCAATTTTCATAGGCAAGATAGGATCATCTATCATACTGTCTACATATAGCTTAGTTGTAGGCCATGATTGCATTTGAGATGAGAGTTTATTCATCCTTTTCTCTAGGTGTTCAATTGAGAGAGCATGTGATTCTACGGCTTGCCTAAGCAGTACAAGGTTGTGCTTCAACTCCTCTACTCCTTCATTTGTAGAAATTATCTTCTCCATGACTTGTTCCATTATTCTTTCCATGTTAGCTTTTGCCAGTAAGTCTTACTCCTTTTCTTTATGAAACTTTCTTTTGTTCCAACATTGGTTCCATCTCTCATATCTCTAGGATTTGTATCTTACTCTTGGGGAATAAGAGATTGAACTCCCCGTATAGATTTGTTCATTGCTTGAAACCACTTATTTGAGGAAATAAACCTTGGTTTTACATGTTTTCGAGTGTCGGTATGCATTCCCCATATTAACACCTTTGTTTCTCCTTAAACTTTCTAGCAAAGGTGATGCATGTCGTCCCGTCGGGTCACCTTTCCTACCAATTACGGTTTGTACAAACAACTCTTTAGAGTAAAAACTTTGCTCTATCAAATGAATGATCCATAATTGATCCACCATGCAAACCATTGAGATTCTCTTTGTTTCGACTACTCAAAGATCGAAAGAAATAATGTAACAAAACCATCTTAGATAAATCATGCCTTGGCCACCTAACAAACCTTTGTTTAAATCTCAACCAAACTTGATGGAGGGGTTCTTTTGTGTTTTGCTGATAGTTTGTGATTTCATCTCTCAACTCAACTTCAAGAGAAAAGGAAAAACACCTCTTAAGAAAAGCAGCCTTCAACTCCGCCCAAGTGGTGATTGATCATCGGGGTAACTATCCAAGCCATGTGGTAGCGTCTTCAATTAATGAGAAAGGAAACAATTTCAATCAAACCAATTCTTGACTTATACTCTCCATTTTGAAACCACTTTGCCTCCGAAAATCCCCTTCATTTGTAGCAAATGAAGCATTGGACTTGTCACGTGAAATACGACATCTCCTACCTCTGATGGTAGGAAAATTGATTCGACTACACCTATCTCCATGGTGCTACATTATCAGTAAATTCATTTGCGAACCCCACATCACCAACAACTTATTTGTCATCCACTTGATTCATCTTGTCTGGTTTTTGGCAAGCAACCACACAAATAAAAAGTAACAAGAACACAAATGCACACAAGTTCAAATTTAAAATCAACGAAAGATTATCGTTAACCAATTCGCGCCAATGACAACTTTTTTGATAAATGCTCAACTATGTCTCATATTTCAGAGCATAGGCGGTCGGTCGTATGCAACTCAATTATGCAATTTATGAGGTCAAGGTCGAACCACAAGGATTGGTAGATCTGACTCTTCCTCAAGTGATTTCTCTATTCGAACAAATTAGCAAATTGAGTTCTCAATAAGCACATATATATATAAATATTGGAGGGTTTAGATAACAACAAAAAATTCATCCAAATTAAGCAACAAAATATGGAGTCAACAAAAATTAGATCTAAAAAGATTGTGAAGTACTGGGGGTGTGTGCATAGTTATTGGGGTATAATTTCCTTCAGTTTAAATGACTAGGAATTTAAAAAGGAGTTATAATACCTAACCCCCAAATAAGATAGGTCTCTTACATTGTACCATAGATGTTTTTCTCTACTGTGAAAAAAGAAGACAAATGACGGGGAAGGGGGGGGGGGGGAGAGTAGTTGGTAATAATAACATGATTTTTTTCTCTTTTTTCTCAAGGTCTAAAAGTTATCTTTACTTTTTTGGAATAAGACGAATTAACACCTACATACCATTTTTAATTGGCTTATTTGCTTGTCATTATCATGAGAATTTTACATATTTTCTTGGCATGCTGTTTGAGTAAACGTCGAGTGTTCAATAAATATATATCTTAGTATTGTTGCTAATTTGTATTACTAAAATATTTAGAATAACAACTTTGGGGTACTTTGTAAAAGAAATGTAAATAATATTATTAAAACTAGTTAACAAATAGAATATAAAAAAGATCAGTATGGAGCCAACTGAATACAAAGTGTTTTCCTAAAGAAATTATTCCTCTCAAGTACCCGAGGTTAATGAAATTATTCCTAGGATAGAACTATGTTACACATCGGTGTTTCAGTAACTAAAACCATGGTGTCAGTGAACCACTCAATGACAGTAATAAACACTAGAATTTATTTGTACAGAATAAGAAGTTCAAAAATTCATAATTCATAATTGAAAATGATAGAAAACCCATCTATTTGTTGACAACAAAGGGTGGTATGAACTTGTGCTTATTGTACCTTATCGGAAAGGTCACAACCCTTTAGAAAAGTCACAACCTTTCAGAAAAAATTCACAATCCTTCCGAAAAGTCACAGCCCTTCAGAAAAGTCACAATCCTTCAGAAAAGTCGCAACTCTTAAGAAAAGTCACAATCCTTCAGAAAAGTCGCAACTCTTAAGAAAAGTCGCAACCCTTAAGAAAAGTCACACCTTTTCAGAAAATTCACAACCCTTATTTTCCATTGCATCTTTTAAAACCCAATAATTCCAAGTATTTTAACTAAAAATACAAGGCACAGTATTTAGTCATAACAAAGTATTCTAAAAAAAGATAACAAGAATCTTAATTCAATTTTACCCAAAACAAACTAGTGTGTAAAAGAAGACAAGTTTAATTTTCTTATCAATTTAAGAGACTAGCATATATTTATATATATATATATATATATATATATATATATATAAATAGTCTCTTTTTGTTCTCACTTTTCTTTCTCCTTCGATTGTGTTATTCAAGTGCTATTTCGTCCTCACTTTACCTTTACCATATGTTGTATTCAATATTCTACCAGAATGAAATTCCATCTTCAACGAAATAAAGTTACAAGGTTTAGACGTATTCCTTACTCATTTCATTGATCTATATATATATATATATATAATGTTGATAATTTTTCTTTTTCTATCTAATGATTGTTGTTTGTTTTTGCTATTTTCTGACTGTAAATTCTAGTAGATCTAGGTTGAAAGATAGGAGGCCGATCAATTTGGATTTGACCAAATTAAAAAATAATAATATATATGATTGGAATAAATTTAACTTGTGATAAATCTAAAGGTAGGGACTGCTTTTGATAAATTCTTTTGATAGAGAAGTTTTTAAAATTGGTTTTCCCAAAAATTCTTGATTTGTTTAGAAATAATATTAGATTTGATATTAAATTTTCATCATTGATTCAATTAAACCGATTGAAACACATAATCTTAATTCTTTTTGACGGATCTATGCTTTTCATAATCAATATGAGTACACCTTTGTGGTTTTTTCCCCAAATATGATATTTTCATCACCAATTCAATGAATTTAATAAATCTTGAAAGATTAATGATAAAAACAAATTGAAACATGTAATCCTAATTCTTTTTGATGGATCTATGCTTTATATAATTGATTTTTCTCTTTGTCTAATCATATCTTTTATTTTATTAGTTCGAGGATTAAAGTTATAAAAAGTATAAGTTAAAATAGTGAAGATCGATCAACTTAGGTTTGACCATATTAAAAGAGATAATTTTCTATGTGTGGAATTAATTTAATTTGTGACAGATTTAGAGACTGAGTACACGTGGATTTAATTTATTTTGTTAAATATTTAGAGGTTTAGGACGCGTTTAACAATTTTCATAGAAAGATAAACTTAAAAAATTATTTATTTTCAAAAAATTAATTTGTTTAGAAAGAAATTTTAATTTATGGTGAAACTTTTTATCACATATTAATCTTTCAAAAATGAATTATCACAAAAATTATTGATCCTGTTACATTGTGTATATGATTGATGGACAAATATTTGTTTGGTTTGACATTTTTGGGGTATTCTAGCACTTTGATTAAATTCTTAAAATGTTACTTGACATGAACACATAAATTACTAGCAAGCTAGTAGTTTTCATTATTTTCTTGAAAACTTTCTCCATTAATACTTCACACAATGTTTTCATTTTACAAAATATCTAACCAAGTGTTTCATATTTCCTACTATAATATGGATGACCAACAAAAAGTTGATGCTGATGAAAATGCAATATTGATAGATAATCTCATATCTTTTACCACACCTCTAGAATCAACAGTTCATGTTTTAGAGGTAAGCTTTTCCTCCAATTATAGGATGTTTAATTCTTTTCATTTTAAGCTTTTCCTCCACATCCAAACCACGCAGGATGTGATATGATAGTACCTTGCTACAAAATCAAGTAATGAAAAAGTTTGAACATCTACACTTGATTAAACTCGCCATTGATGAAAGTATTTTGAGTCATTTTAAACCCATATGAAAATATATTTTCTTTAAAGAAAAATAGAAATTAACTTTTTGTTATGTGAAGATGCTTCAAGACTGACAAAGAGGTTTGAACTTCTCAAGGATATCATTGTTTCTATTACTTAAAACATAAGAACGATGGAAAAACATCTTTTTCTTTATTTTTTTGGGATATTGTAGAACTTTTTCTATGGTTCATAAATGTTGGGGGTATTGTAGAACTTTTACTAACATATATAAATATAAATTACTAGAAAGCTAGAAATCATCATTATTTTCTTTCAATGATTTTATTCATAGATACAGTAGTGGTCGTTCCCATATTTTTATTGCACCTCAAAATGATGTCTTAGAGTTAGGTTTTTGACAAGTTTTATAGGTCAATATCTCCATTTTTTTGGCATTCAAGCACTTCGATTAAGTTCTTAAAATATTAATTCACACACACACATGCACACACACACACGCACGCACGCACGTACGCATGCACACACGGGCACACACACACACACCCATCCACCCACACATACTGATACATACATATATATATATATATATATATATATATATAGCTGGTGATTAGGTTTTATCTTTCTTTTCAAAAACTTGTCTATTTTTTGACATAATTTTTCATTTCACAAAGATCTAAATAAATTCTTCATATTTTATACAACAATAATATAAATAAGCAGCACGAGATTGATGACGATGAGGATGCAACATTAATGCAAGTTCCTATATCTTTTAGTGCACCTGAAGAATCAAAAGTCAATGTTTTAGAGGTAAGCATTTCAAGAATTCCTCTAGTCATAGGTGTTTAGTTTTTTTCTAAAAAACATGTATAAAATTATTTTGGTGAATTCTTGTACTTTTAAAAAAATATTAATTCTGTTATGGAAGAAAAATAAATGTTCCTCTATGGAGGTTGCAACCACTTCTAACAATTTTCTTAGAAATAAGATGAAACTTTTCATCACACATTCAATTATTTAGTGAATCTTAAGAGATGCATAGCCATAATCATATTTGATCTTATTACAAAATGTATAAGATTGATGAACAAGTATTTTTTTTGGCACTCTAGCTGTTTGATTATGTTCACAAAATGTTAATCTAACCATTCTTTTATTCATATTTTTAACAAGAATATGGATGAGAATCTCAAAGTTGCTGGTGATGGGGATTCAGTATTAATGGAAGTTCCCAAAACTTTTCTCGCACTTGATAAATCAAAAGCATATGTTTTAGAGGTAAGCTTTTGAAAAGTTTCTTTAATTATAAAGTGTTTAATTTAATATTGTTTACAACATGATCTAAAATTATACCACCTCTCCGCCTCCCCCCCCCTAAAATTTATGTGATATAATTTTACTAGACACGGAGTAAGAGTACACCTTTGTAATTTTTTTTCCAAGTAAGTGGAACCCAACCATAGTAAAATATTGATAGTGTCGTTAAATATTTCTCAAATAATTAGGAAAGAAATCATGATTTTGGGACTGACTAAAAAGAAAAGTATGTCACATTAATTAGAATACAAGGAGTATATAAATAATAGTATAAACAAATATATAATTTTAAATATTATCTAATAATTCTATTCTATTATGCAATTGTGCCCTGTTTTTAGTTAGGTCCTACATACTTATAAAATTTGATAAGTCTATCAAGATAACTTTCGTCTGTGTGATAACACAAATGAATATTTTTGTTTCACACCAAACCAGGCATGACTTGGAAAGCTACGATGATGTCGCATCGGTATAAAACCTGTAAGGTAATGGAAAAACTCAAACCTCTACCCTTGATTAATAGACATAAAATACTCACTGTGATTTTGATCAAAATTTAACAAACATGAAATTAGCATAGAGAACATGACTTAACATCATTACTCACGTTAAACTACGTTATAAATAAATATATTTAAAGATTATTTGAGTTGCTTTACCATTAAAAATATAATTTCTGAACAGAAATATAAAGTAATTTTTTTTTTATGTGATGATACGAAAAATGTTGCAAAGAAGATTGAATTTCTCAAGAAATTCATTGTCCTTGTTACTGAAAGCATAAGAAAATACATATATGCAATTTTCATCTTTATTTTCTTTAAATAATGTCTTTTTATTACTTTCTCCAATTACTTCACACAATATTTAATTTTACAAAATATATATTCAAGTGTTTCATATTTTTTACTATAATATTGATAAGCAGCACAAAATTGATCATGGAGATGCAATAATGGTGGTTCCCATATCTTCTATTCCACCTCAAGCTCGTATTTTATTGGTAAGTTTTGACAAATCCATGCATTGTTTAACATACTTATTATAAGGTGTTTATTTCTTTTCCTATTTAGAATATGTATAAAAATCTTTTTATGTATTCTGGATTTACTTTTTTAATGTTTGTTATCTTATGGGAATAAAAGTTTGAATGAATAGTGATGGCTAGTGATGGTTGTTGTGGTCCGTAATGCTGGCTGTTATGAATGAAAATTGAGTATGATATGTTGACTTGATGATGTTGTGGATACTAGGGATTGATAATGGTGATAGTAGAAGTTGAGAACAGTAGTTTTGTGGTAGTTCATAGTTGGATGATAACTAAGGGGGGTGTTTGGATGAGTTCTTTTGAAGAGACTTATAAGTCAAAACCTAAAAGTTGTGGACAACACCCAACTTTTGATATTTTGGTACTTTTTCAATCTTAGAAAAATGTTTTCCCAAACATTTTCAAAACTAAAAAATAGCTTAAAAATCAAAAGTAACAAAAAAATAAGTCAATTCAAGCATCCACTAATAGCTTATGGTTGTGGTAAATTATGGTTGTAGACAATATATAGTGCAGATAAATGATGGTCATTGTTGATACTGCAAGATGATTTTTGTGGTAATGATGATTGGTATCAATAATTATTGTAAGTAGTAGCTAGCTAGTGTTAGTGTTAGTGTTGGCTAATTGTAATGATTGATAGTGATGGTGATTGAAAACAAAATATGCACATCAGCACTTAGTGTTACTAGATATAACTAAATGCATTATCTTTTCTACTAAAATATTTCAATATCTTGTGTACCACTTGATGTACAAATTATTTATGCTCCCAGCTCCACAAGGTAATTGCCATTTGAAAAAAGATTTTGGATGTATTTGACTTTCATAAAACATAACTTGTTTTGGTTGCAAAATGAGAAGAGTAAAAATAAGGTTGTAGAGATGATACCAGAAAATATGCATTACTTGCATACGCATACATTTGAACAGAGAAGGCAAAACTGGATCATCAAGAATAGTTCTCGTCGAGATGGATCAACAATTGATTACGTAAGTTTTTTCATTTGAATAATATAAATGTTTGTTTTGCCAATATTAATACCAAGTTACACTTTGATTGATGAATTATGTACTGAACATTTAATAGTTGTTGGCAAACAGGTCTACCATCATCTGGAGACAAAGGAAAAGTTTCGATCTATGATGGAGGTTTATAAGTTTCTTCTATATAGAGAAATTCCTGAAAAATACAAAAAAAACAAGTGGAAAGGGAGAAACATTGCAGGTTAGCTCAAAAAAGTTAGATTAGAATAAATAATGAAATAGACTATATTTATGCATTGTCACTAAAAGGGTTTAGTTTTCAGGTAACATCAATACGGAAAACAGGTATGCGCGGTAACAAATTGATCAAACACTATGTGGTTGGAACATGTGAATCTTGCAATGGAGTTTACATAAAAGATCGTAGTGGTGTTAATTATTTATCTAAACGTGACATCCCTTCCAACATAGGTAAGCAAAGTTAAGAAAATAAAAATAAAACAAATAGTTCCTCCATATATTGTTGTTATTTTTCTTGTTTTTATGTACATTATCATTACTGGGGGGATGCTCAGGCGAAAAGTAGTTCCAAATCACGATCTTGAAGATGAAGCCGAAAAGATGAAGCGGATAATGCACCAACATTTCCTTAGAAAGCTGTCAAAGAAACAACGTCGTAAGTTGTTGAAAAAAACCTGTTGGAGGATCACTGAATTACTTTGCAGGTTGACATGTTGATATGATCTTAGACTTTACAGTATTGCTCTAAGAAATCATCAAGAAATAGTCAGAGGCAACACATGTGATATATAATATTTAGCATTAGCTAGCCACAGGAGTTCATGACTTTTCTCAAGGAAATTTAATGTTAAAATATACTCCTATCTAAGACACTACAACCCTTATATATAAAGACCGAGCAAAGGGCTAGATATAATAGCTACTTTACATGCATTATGTTCTGATAGTCCATGATAATAAATTACTTTAAACTCTTAAGGTGTCCTTTTGATATCACAGTTTGTATCTAAACTAATGATTAAGTTGTAAACTTTTGTAATATTCATTACCATCGAATTGTAGGAATACAAGTAATACTTGCTCGAGTCTTTCTTGTCGTCGTTCTAAGAAGATCACATTCATCATAGTTCTATAAAGTTTCATATTTGAGCCTCTAACTGCACTGATGAAATGTTAACCTGAGCACATTTACCAAAAATATTGACCAAATCTAAATTTTGGCCAAAACTTAAAAGTTAAAATGTCTAACAACACAAACTTAAAATGGAAGCCTCAAAACCTAAATCAATCATTCTATTAGTTAAAAAATTACCTTCCGAAGCTTACCGCGATGGAAAAATTCTCATCTAAGAAAGTTTGGAAAAAATGTTAGGTAATTCCAAATTTTGGCCAAAAGTTAAAAGTTAAAAGTTAAAACGCCTAACAACACAAACTGAAAATGAAAACCTTGAAACCCGAACAAACCATCCAATTAGACCAAAAATAACCTTCTAGAGCTAACCGCGCTGACGAAATTCCAATTTGAGCATGTTTCCCCGAAATATTGACCAAATTCAAATTTTAACCAAAACTTAAAAGTTAAAATGCCTAACAACACTGAAAATAATAGCCTCAAATTCCGAACCAATCATCCTACTAGACGAAAAATGACTTTTCTGAAGCTAACCGCGCTGATGAAATTTTAATCTGATCATGTTTACCCAAATTATTGACCAAATCTACATTTTGGCCAAAAGTTAAAACTACTAACAACACAAACTTAAAATGGAAGCCTCAAAACCTACACCAACCATCCTATTAGATAAAAAAATGACTTTTCAAAGCAAACCGCGCTGACGGAATTCTCATCAGAGAACGTTTACAAAAAATGTTAAGCAAAGTCAAATTTTGGCCAAAAGTTAAAAATTAAAATGCCTAACAATACAAATTGAATATGAAAACCTCAAAATCCAAACCAACCATCCTATCAGACGAAAAATGACCTTCCAGAGCTAACCGCGCTGACGAAATTCAAATTTGAGCATGTTTCCCAAAAAAATTGACCTAGTTAAAATTTTAGCCAAAATTTGAAAGTTAAAACGCTTAATGATACAAACTGAAAATAGAAGTCTCAAAACCCGAACCAACCATCCTATGAGACCAAAACTGAACTTATATGGCTAACCGAGGTGACCAAATTTCAATTCGAGCACGATTACCAAAATATTGACTAAAGCGAAATTTTGGCCAAAACTTAAAAGTTAAAATGCCTAGCAGCACAAACTAAAAAAGGAAACTAAAAACTCGGACCCTCTATCTTATTACATAAAAAATGACCTTCCGCAGCTAACTACACTGACATAATTCTCATCTGAGCACGTTTATCAAATATATTGACCGAAGTTAAATTTTGGCCAAAATTTATAAGTTAAAACACCTAACGGCACACACTAAAAATGGTAGCCTCAAAACCCGAACCAACCATCCTATTATATAAAAAATGACCTTTGGAGTTAATTACGCTGATTAAAATCTCATCAAAGCGCGTTCACAAAAATATTGATCAAAGTCAAATTTTAGCCAAAACATAAGATTTAAAACACCTAACGACACAAATAAAAAATGGAAGCCTCAAAACTTGAACCAACCTTCCTGTTAGATAAAAAATGACCTTTCGAAGCTAATGACACTAACAAAGTTCTAATCTGAGCAAGTTTACCAAAAATATTGACCAAAGTCAAGTTTTGGCTAAAATTTAAAAGTTAAAACGTCTGACGACACAAACTGAATATGAAAGCCTCAACACTAGACGCTGATTTACCAAAAAAATTAACTTCAACTGGTAAATTTACCAACTATTCAAATATAAGTTAGTAATTAATAATTTACCAATAAATTTTATCACTGTTGGTAATAGTTACTATTCAACTAAACATGCATATGTAATATTACCAACTAATAATTAATATGTTGGTAAATTTTACCAATGTATTAATGATCGATTGGTATATTACCAATTATTTTAATGATGTTAGTAATTTACTCACTACAATCTTTATTCGTCGGCAAAATTTCCAACTAATTGGATATTGGTTGGCAAGTTTACCAACAAATTATATTTCGTTACTAATTTACAAACACATTTATATTTGGTTGGTAAATTTAGCAACACAATCTTGCCGTTGGTAAATGTTTGGTTAGTAATTCATTGGTAATATGTTAATAAATTATGTAAACAATTTTTTTGTCATATTTACCAACTGATATATACTTCATTGGTAATATTACCAACAAAAGATGTGTGTCAGTAATATTTCAGTTGTGAATCCATTGATAGAATGTTGCTAAATTTGGCGCCATTTTTTCCCGCCGTATTTACCGACTAAAATACTTAGTAAGATTTTGATTGGTAATATGTTAGAATTTCGTTGTTAAGTTTTAAAATATAATTCAGTTAGAAATATTATGGTAATTTGTTAGTAGAATACTAACCAACTTAAGTTGTTAGTAAAATCTGTTGGCAATTTGGGTTTTTTTTGTAGTGTCAGGAGAAGTTGCAATAAGTACTTTTGTTAAATCCTTTTTTTACCTTTGGGATTTTGAGCTCTTACAGTAGGGACACAATGCAAAACATTTCTTGGTATAATTGTAATTGTATTAGTTAATCAGCTGAATGCGATGAATATTATTTGTCTTTCATTATTTAATAAAAGTACTAAATTCTGACTTTTTCGCATTTCTAGGACTAATGATTTTGTTTAATGTAAAAGTTATAGTATTGCTTTTGTCCTAATACTATTGCTCATATTATTAATTTAAAATATAATAAAGTTGGGTCAAATAAATCTAATATATATATATATTTATATATATATATATATATATTCTAAAAGTATGAAGGTCTTTAGAAATGTTAATTGGTTTTTTTCCTTTATTAAAAGACTCTACACTAGGAAATAATTACATCCTGAAATATATGGTAATAGAAATATATGTTTATAAAATTAAGGAGCCATAAAACATTTTGTAAGATCAAAATATATGGTAAGAGATATTAGAAGAATTAGCAATTAAGGGAGTCCTAAAATATAGGCCAACAAGTATATATATATATATTCTATGATAATTCTATTGAAGAAGAAGAATTGTTTCTCCATATTAAGGTAATATTTTCTTGGAGATTATTTTTTTCTAGGGAATATTATTCTCCCAAATAACTCTTATGTACGTCAATTGACAATTTTTTTTTTATATATTATGAGTATTTTTATTATTATTTATCTTTGTTATCACCGTTCAAGGTTTCTTTGTTAATTTGCGCGTAATGCCCCAGTGTTTTTATCCAAACAACATGTTCAAAATTTTAGTTCAATCATATTCTCTAATGGTACATCAAGAGATTGGACTCACTATATGAAGTCGTTCATGTAAAAATAGTTATCCTTCCTTTTTAGATTCAAAATAGATGAACAAGAGTGTGCTGAAAAGAAGAGAAAGTGAATGAGAGACCATTGTGTAGCTCGAACCAAATTTGCTTTATAATATTAATTTATTGATAAATTTTTAGTTGTATGTTATGCAATAATTGAAAAAATATATACAATTCTCTTTTCATCTATGGTGCAACTCTAATGACCCTTTAGGTCATTTTTGTATTATTGCCTTTTTTTCTTCATTTACAACATTCCTATAGCGACCCTAAGTTATTTATGCTTTGTTGAGACTGGCAGTTTAGTCACCCAGTCGGTCATTTGGATTATGGGCATATTTATGTGTTTTGGAACTTTTGAAACTTGAACGGTTGACTTTGGTCAAAATTTATTGAAGACGGCCTCAAAAAGCAATTCTGATTGTGTCGTCATCTCTAAAATGTTGAGTTTGGTTTAGAAGGACCCTTGGTGCGGATTCGAGGTTTTGAGCTCATCCTGAGCCCTCTTGTGGAGTATGACTCAAAATAGAGGTTGGGTATGGGACCCATTTTTTTTTTATCGAGATTAGCTGTAACACCTTTGAACTAAAAATATCTAGAATTAGAAAGAGTCATAATGAAATATCTGGAAATTTGACAAAGTTGAGTTAAGTATGAGTTTTGGGTCAACTTAAAATGATCATAACTCCTAGATCAAGATGAGTTAGGTTCTCTACAAGATACCGTAGGAAATATATTTGAATTATATTTCCAACGCCACCGAGTTTGCTCAGTTTCGAGTTCGTATGAGGGAGATATGCCCATTTGAAGTTGGGATGTCTAGATAAGAAAAATCAAAACCGGATTTTAGAAGGGCATTACGGTCTTTTCATTAACCAATTAATTAAATTCGTTTTTAGTAAATTATTTGGGTCCTAAACTGGGTTAATTCAGTTTACGCTATTGAAAATAAGTTAGGGTTTTGAGAGAAGAGAAAAGAAGAGGAGAAAAGAGAAGGAAAAGCAAGGAAATCGATAAGTTTTTAAAGAATTGCTTGTGGATTACATCAAGGGGTGATCCCTACGAGGTATGTGAGTTCAAATAGCATTGGGGGTTTTCACCCACGCATCAAACATGTTTATTTCAGTATGATTTTCGTCCTAAAATATTGAGACTTTGAAATTCTTGAGTTGTGTTCTTGAATTACTTTCGTTCTTGAACTTGAGATGAGATTGAGGAGTTTTTGAGAGTTTAAGGTCGCTTGTTAGAGTTATTTTGAGTTAGATTCTGGTGTACATGTGTTGGGTATCTTAATCTAAAGAGAATTTGTGAAAAAGAACCGAATTGAGATGAATTGGGGTTAGAAAATGAAGAAGGAACAATTTGAGCGAATCTGGGTACCAGGTCTGCGACTCTGTTCCTCATGATTTGAAAAATGTTATCCGCGTCGCGGAGTGGTCATGGACCCTTCTGTCTAAAAAAAAAATTCGCGACCAAATATTTGAATGCAACTCCGCGTCGTAGACTTGCTTCTAGACAGTGATTTTTTGATCTTTTCTCATGTTTAACTATCTAAAAACACTCCTAAACATCATGAGATCTTTCCTATCACAAATCACAATCCTTGAATCCAAAAATTCAAATTCAAGGAAAGTTAAGAGCCAAGTCAAGAGAAGTTCGTAGAGTCTTCCAAGAGTCTTTTACAAATGTTTTAACTTTGTTTTAAGACCTGAGTTTTAAGTTGAGTAAAGAGTAAAGATTGAAGTTTATTTCTAAAAAAGAGTATATCCGGACTATGTATTCTCAAAGAATAAAATGTTTTCACATTTAAACAAGAGAGGAAACTGAGATTTTCAAAAGAGCCTTTGAGCTAGTTTTCAGTAAAGAGTAAATGCTTTCACAATTAAGCAAGAGAGGAAACATTGATTTCCAAGAAGAGCCTTTGATCTATGTTTTGAGCAATTATCTCAAACCACAGAAAGAAGTTATGTTTTTAAACATATGAGCTAGTATTATATTTTGGGAGTAGTATTGAGCACTGATATGGGGGAAAGTTCATACAACTCCCAGCCCCCATAAACCATGTATTCACCATGGGTAGAAAAGGGTCATCTATATTAGATGATTTCTTAGTGCTTTTTAGCATAGACTAGTGGATCCACTTAGTAGTTATATTCTATACCCTCGGTAAGGTATAGGACAGCACTGGCAGTGTGAGGCAAAACGTTGTATCATCACAATAACTCTTAAGTGATGGTTGTCGGTTAGAGAAACTCCCACAAAAGTATTTTGTATTCTTATATACACAAATTATTTGTATTTTCATATACAAATAGAGTTCATATTGTATCTTTTCATACAAACAAAGTTACTATTGTATTTTTCAATACACAAAGTTGATATCCCTTTTTTAAAAGCTTTTCTTTATATTGCATTTACATTACTGCTTTATATTGAAATCAGTTCAGTTGAGTTGAGTTGAGTTGAGACCAGGTTTGTTCTTTCAATTCCTTTCAAGCTTATGTCTTGTTTTAGTATTCCCCTCGCATGCTCGTACATTCAATGTACTGATGCCATTTGGCCTGCATCTTTTAATGATGCAGATATAGGTAACCAGGATCAACATCTAGCGCATCGTTTATTCTAGTTGAGCTCCAGAGTTTGTTGGTGAGCCTCCTTGCTTCTAGAGGATCCCTTTTTATTGATTTTCAGTATTGTATTTTATTAGGATATCGTGGGTGTTGTCCCGACATCCATCTCAATTTTAGAGGCTTCATAGATAGACAGTTAGTTAGCTCTCTCGTCACTATTTTGTTATTGGCTTATGTTTTGAGACTTGAGATGCCATCTTGCCTAGTTTGAATGTTTCTTTTAAGACATTCTAAGTTTATTTCATAAATTCCTTATTTGAGACTATTTCTTGTGTTTAAGTCTTCCGCTAAGGACGTTAGCCAGGCCAAGGGTTCTCTTGGGGCCAACAATGGTACTCGAGTGCCAGTCCCACCCAGGGTGTAGGCTTGGGGCGTGCCAAACTTGGTATCAGAGCAAAGAGTTCAAGAGTCCTAGGAAGTCTATGAAGTCATGTCTGTAGAGTCCTAATTATTGGTGTTAAGCGCGCCACATCTATAATTAGGTGGCTCTGACACTTAAGAATTATCTCACTTTTTTCATACTCATTTTGTATGATATAGTTTATCTCTAAAAAGTTTCTTCTAACTCGTGCTTGCGCATGTCTTTCAGATCATGCCTCCACGAAGAGCTGTCAGAGGTCGTCTAGCTAGAAAGAATGTTGAACCACAGGAACAAGGGGTACCTAATGCACTAGAAGTGCAACCCTAAGGAGAGGTCACCAATGTCGAATTCCGTGAGGCCATCCGAATGTTGAGCCAAGTTGGTAAACAGAAAGAGAATCGTTAGGAAGTGGCTGACACTTCGAGGATCCACGAGTTCTTAACGATGAATCCTCCAAGCTTTACTGGTTCAAGTGTTACTGAGGATCAAAAAACCTTTGTTGAGAGCTTCATAAGGTCTTTGAGATTATGCATGTTGCCGATACTAAGAGGGTGGAATAGATGCATACCAAATGAAGGGTGTCGCTAGAATCTGGTTTGATCAATGGAAGAAGAATCGAACTAAGGGTGCACCATTTGTGACTTGGGCTTCATTTGAGGAGGCCTTCTTGGGGCTTTTCTTTCCCCGAGAACTGAGAGAAGCAAAGGTATGAGAGTTCGTCACTCTTAAGCAGGATTCTTTGAGTATTCATGACTACAGTCTGAAGCTCACACAACTTTCCTGCTATGCTTCAGAGATGGTTGCTGATATGAGGAGCAAGATGAGTTTATTCGTTACTGGGTTGTCTCCCCTGTCAAGTAAGATAGGTAAGGCAACCATGCTAATAGGTGACTTGGACATAGCGAGGTTGATGATCCATGTGCAACAAGTTGAGGGATAGAGAAGAGTTTAAGAATAAGAGGGCTAAGATGTCGGGGAATGAGTCCGGGCAGCAAAAAAGTAATGTGAACCGGTCATCTTTATAACAGAAACAGAAGGGAGTTGCTCCATGATCTGCTAGTGCACCTACATTAAAGAACAAAGGTGAGTACAATAGTCAGAATTTCAGAGCTAAAACTACCTATTCTCAGGGCAGTATGGCACAAGGGGGTAGTGAGCCTCTTGCGTGTGCTAAGTGTGGTAGGAACCACTCAGGGATGTGTCGTGATGGCTCCACTTGTTGCTTCAAGGCCATAACGTTCATTTTATGAGATAGTGTCAAAGAACAAGAAGGGTAACGGTAATTGCGGCACTAGAGCCTAGTCTTATTAAGTTGCTCCACTAGACAGAGCTGCATCTAAAAGAGCTACTTCAGGGGCAGACGGGGGAGGAAACTGTTTGTATGCTATCACTATTCGCCAAGAGCAAGAAGGATTCGCCAGATGTTGTCACTGGTATGATCCAAGTCTTTAACTTTGATGTTTATGCTTTGCTAGATCCACGAGTGAGTTTATCCTTTGTAACCCCTTATGTTCCGATAAACTTTTATGTTATTCCTCAGCAACCTAGGCGCCCTTCAGTGTTTCTACATCTGTTGGTGAGTCTATTCTAGCAGAGAGAGTCGACCGTGATTGTTCCATCTTCATAAATCACAAAAGCACCACGGCTGATCTAATTGACTTAGACATGGTAGAATTTGATGTTATTCTTGGTATGGATTGACTTCATGCCTGTTATGGCTCAATTGATTGTAGAACCGGAGTTGTCAAGTTTCAGTTTACTAATGAGCCAATTATAGATTGGAAGAGTAGTTTAGTAGTTCCTAAGGGTAATTTTATTTCGTACCTTAAGGAAATAAAGTTTGTTTCCAAGGGGTGTGTCTATCACTTAGTCCAAGTTAATGACTCTATTATTGAGATACCTCCTTGTCACTCCCCGAGACTACCCCCAAGACGCGGACACGGGACCTAGGACCACAAGTGATCCCAAGCTAACCCTGTTGGCAGTGATCATGAGCATACTAAAGATAATAAAATGATGCGGAAGTTAAATCATAAATAAATGAAAAGATGGGGAATACCCATATACTATAACTGAGATATATGAAAACTGATGAGTTTAATACAAAGAAGTTATTAAATCAAAACTAAGCTGAATCTAACTATGTCTGAAATAAGCCTCTAAACTGACTAGAAATGTTGGGACATGCCCCAACTATATCTAGCAAAACTAAAACTAAAAGACTGAAAGCGATAAAGATAAACATGTCACTAGTCCTCGAAGAATGAGGACTCACCACTGATGCTGCTGAACTGAAGATCGAGGATCGATCTAAGCGTGATCTGGATGCTGAGAACCTGAACCTACATCACAAGAAGATGTAGCGCACGTATGCGTTAGTACTTGAAAGGAACTGAGCATGCAGGATAGAGTAAAGCTGAAATAACATCATAACTGAACAAGTAATAAAGCAAGAGCATAATCTGAACATGATATAGATACTGAATACTGAGAACTGAGCTAACTGATGCAATGACCAAATTTATGACATGCTGAGACTGAATACTGACTGTACTGAAATATGGTCAATGCAAT